>PVJS01014761.1:0-39888 GCA_004027185.1 Glis glis | reverse complement strand
TGAGGCCCTCTGCAACTTCGTGAGACCCGGTTTCAAAATAAAGTATAAAAAAATAGGGCCAGGGGTGTAGCGCGGAGGTAGAACACCCCTGGGTTCAATCCCTGGTACCGCAAAAAAAAACCCCAAAAAACAGTACACTGTCCAGTGCAGGCTGTTTAACCTGGTGACCATGGGGCTGACTAGGGAGGTGCCAACTGCCCCGTCCAGCATCACAGGAGAGTACTGCACTGCACATCACTAGCCTGGGACGAGATCAAAACCCAAAATCCAAAGTGTGGTTTCTACTGCATGTGCATCGCTTCTGCAACACTGTAAAGCTGAAAAAGTCCTAAGTCAAACCATCATAACTCAGGGACCATCTATACATTTGCAAATAACACTTCTGTTATTTTTCTACTGCTTTCAGTTGAAAACCATCATTTATCCAATGCTCTTCTTGAAAGGACATGAATTCTCTGTACAACCTTCAGAAAGCATTCTGAACAAGCTCTCCCACAACACATACGAAAAGCGTTTAAATGCTCGACATTTATTAAAGATGAATGTGAATGTCGAAGCTATTTTTCATCCTCAAAAAGAGCTAAAAATTCATGTTAATGTTAGTCTGCCAAGACACAGAGATTAGCATTATGATGCATCAGTTCCCTGTTTCCACTCTACTATGTGCCTCATAGTTATTCACAACTTGTATTAGAGGGGAGATCTGTTACACGGTGGCAATCCAAAAATATACACCTAAGCTATGGTGGCCAGCTTGAAAAAGAGTCTGAATACCGAAGACAGTGACAACTATTTGCAGAGAACATAAGCTCTACAGAACGGAAGAAAGGGAGGGAAGAAAGTAGGGAGGGTGAGCTGACACACTCCACAAAACAGAGAAAAATATAAAGTAGGTTTGTGTAATATTCTAACACAAAATTCTACTTCAGAAACACTACTTTCAGTTGGGCATGGTGACACATGCCTATAATCCCAGTACTTGGGAGGCTGTGACAGGAGGATCGTCAGTTTGAGGCCAGCCTCAGCAATGTAGCGAGACTCTCAGCAAGCTAGTGATACCCTGTTTCAAAGTAAGAAATTAAAAAAAAATAGCATTATTTCTTAAAATTATAGTCTTGATTTACGAGAATACATATTAAGTTCTTTTTTGGGGGGGAGTACTGGGGATTGATCCCAGGGGCATTCTACCTTGAGCTACACTCCCAGCCATATTATATTTTTCATTTTGAAACAGAGTCTTGCTAAGTTGCTGATGCTGGCCTCAAACTGGTGATCCTCCTATCAGCCTCCCAAGTACTGCAATTACAGGTGTGCACCACCATGCCCAGCTTAATTTGCATTTTTAACAAAAATGTGCATTTTTAGCAAAAATTTCCATGTTTGTTTTAACCATGAAATAGAAAGATTAGTAAAAATTTTCTTTTATGACCACTGTACAAAACAGGTAGATAAATGCAAAACAGTCTACAGAATCAGGAGATGGAATCACTTTCTACCTCTTCAATTGTATTCAAGGAACAGCAAACACTCTGATCCCATACAAGCTAATTTTGTACTTCTTCTAAATGGCACACAATGAAACTCTTACATAATTAATCATTATATTATTCATATAACTCAATTTGTTAATCATCCAATTTGAAATGCATCATCACAAATGACTGTGATTCTTAAATGAAAATCAACATTTGCCTAATAATGTGTAAGTTTACCAAAAGAGGAAGCATTTTTTTTTTTCGGTACTGGGGATTGAACCCAGGGGCATTCTACCTCCAAGCTATACCCCCAGCCTATTTTTTATTCTTTATTTTGAAACAGGTTCTCACTAAGTTGCAGAGGGCCTCACTAAGTAGCTGAGGCTGGCCGCGAACCCGGATCCTCCGGTCTCAACCTCCCAAGTACTGGGATTACAAGCATGCGCCACCACGCCCGGCTAAGAGGAAGCATTTAAAACCACTGCATTGTACTCTAAACACACTGGTTCCCAAAAGGAAAAAAAAAAAAACACTTTCCCTTCATCTCTGAAAGCAGGTCAGGCCGGGCATGGTGGCACACACTTGTAATCCCAGTACACGGGAGGCTGAGACTGGAGGATCCGGGTTCGCGGCCAGCCTCAGCTACTTAGTGAGGCCCTCCGCAACTTAGTGAGACCCTGTTTCAAAATAAAGAATAAAAAATAGGGCTGGGGGTGTAGCTCAGAGGTAGAATACCCCTAGGTTCTACCCCTAGGTCCGGAAAAAAAAAAGAAAAGCAGGTCTGACACTGCAGTCTCACACGGGCTCTGCATCTCGAATCAAGGCCGGGGGGTTTAGATTCCATGGTATTCATCACACATGTTAATTTTTTTTAATATAAGGCATTATACTGTTTGAAAGATAACCCTATTCACAAAATTTTTATAAGAGCTCTGACATGGATCAACTACATTGGGGCAAATAAACATTTCCTTAAAGATAAATGGGTCCTCTGGGAAGAGGATTAATGCTTTTGAATACAACAGAACACCAAAATATGAATTATTTCTCTAGAGCCCTGGAACCACACAAGAAATGTGTTTGGTGTAGCACAGATGCCAAATCAAAAAGCCTATAAAAAAACCGGACTTTATCCTAGGAAAAGGCAAACCATGTTAATCTATACCTAATTAATCCCACTTATCAAAGAAAATCAATACAGAATCTTTCCAGATTTTTTGTTTTTGGTACTGGGGATTGAACCCAGAGATATTCTGGTTTCCCACTATTTAAAAAATTCAGTACAAACTCTCAATCTGAAACATCTAACGAACATCTCCGGTGTGCTAGGCTCTGTTCTGGGTACTGAAAACACAGAAGCTGTCATAGAGCTCACATTCTTGTTTGTGAAAAAAGGGAAGAAAAGCACTCTAAGCAAATAACAGTAATTTCAGATGGCAATGAGTGCTGTGGAGAAAATAGAGTAGGGGAATAAGATAGTGACCAAAAGAGGGATAATTTGGTAGGACAGTAAGAGAAGACTTCTCTGACATTTTAACCAACGAACTTAAAAGATGAGAAGATGCCGGGTGTGGTGGTGCATACTTGTAATCCCAGTACTTGGGAGGCTAAGATAGAAGAATCACAGATTCTCAGCCAGTCTAAAACAACTTATAGTGAGGCCCTCTGCAACTTAGTGAGACCCTGTTTCAAAAAAAAAAAAAAAAAGGGCTGGGGATGTAGCTCAGAGGTAGAATGCCCCTGGGTTCAATCTCCAGTAACACTAACACACACACACACACACACACACACACACACACACATAAACAGAGAGAAGGAGAGGGAGAGAGATGGTAACTAGGGCACAAACATTGCAGGAAGAAAAACAAGTACCAAAACCCTGAGGCTTTCTGTATTCTGAAAACACTTTTATCTCAAAGCACCTGTTTTCTTTTCTACCTTTGCTTTCAAAATCCTACCTGCCCTTAAAAACTTACCTAAGCCAGGCATGCTAGTGCACACCTATAATCACAGCATCTCAGGAAGCAGAGGCAGGAGATCACAAGTTGGAGGCCAGCCTTGGCAACTTAACAAGATCGTATTTCAAAATAAAAAATAAAAAGGCTGGGGATGTAGCTCAATGGTAGAGCACCACTGTGTTCAAATGCCAGTATCACAAAAGAGAAAAAAAAAAAGCTCATGTGAGGTTCTACGTCCTCCATGAAGTCTCTTAATCTCCCCACTTTGCTTGGGAAATATCTATTAACATATCTACCTTTCTGTTTTAAGCAAACATATCTGAATTAACATATCCAAAGGAGTGGGAGCCTTCAAAAAGATCACTCTCTAATCTGTCCAATCTACACTTACTGAGAACCTGCTATGTGCAAGCCATTACGCCAGGCTCCCAGGACACAAACGTAAAACTGGCTCATTTGCCTCAGTGATATTCACAATGCTTCCGAAATTCTTTTGGTATTGCTTTTTGGATCACAGTGGGCTATGCATCACAACCAGTCTCATTTCTTTATATGTAGCAATATCCTTCAAACAAAAGCAGTTTTCCAGTTGATCAACATCTTTAGAACAAAACAAACTCACCTCCAAATAACTTTTTGGCTATTAGGGAAAAAAAAAGTAAGCATGCCCTCCTCAAAAGCAGATGCCTGCCTCCACTAAGGAAGTGTAAAACAAAAAACTATATACCACAGATTCCGAAAGGAATTAAAAAGGAGTTTCCAACAGTGGCTACATCAGAAGAACAAGAAAGGAATAACACTTATTTGAATAGTGGTTTGCAAAAGGTCACATTATTTTATATACAATTCTCGTATTGTAGAACTCTTTCCTAAGCAGCAAAATCAGTTATAATACAACTTTTCTTTTTTGTGGGTGTATGTGTGGTACTGAGGACTGAACCCAAGGACATTCTACCTCTGAACTATACCCCCAGCCTTTTTATTTTGAAATACGGTCTTGCTAAATTTCCAAGGCTGACATGGAACCTGCGATCCTCCTGTCTCACTCAGTCTTCCAAGTATTGGGATTACAGGCATGGGCCACCACACCCAGCTTATAATACAACTTTTTAAAATTTGTTGTATTTTATTTTATTTTATTTTTGTGTGTGTATTGTACTGAACCCAGGGGCATTCTACCTCCAAGCTACACCCCCAGTCCTATTTTATTCATTTTGAAACTGGGTGTCACTAGGTTGATGAGAGTCTCATTACTTGCTAAAGCTGTCCTTGAACCTGCAATCCCCCCGACTCAGCCTCCCAAGTACTGGTATTACAGGTGTGTGCCACCACTCCCAGCTCACAGCTTTTGTGTGTGTGTGTGTGTGTGTGGTAGTAGGGATTAAAACCAGGGGCATTCTACGTCCAAGCTACACTCGCAGCCCTTTTCATTTTTTATTTTGAAACAGGGTCTCGCTAAGTTGCTAAGGCTGGTCTGGAAGCTGAGAGCCTCTTGTCTTAGCCTCCCAGGTACTAGGATTATAGGCATGTGCCACCACACCTGGCTTTTATAATACAACTCATGTGTGTGTGTGTGTGTGTGTGTGTGTGTGTGTGTGTGTGTGTGTGAGTGTGTGAGTGTGTGTGTGTGTGTGTGTGTGTTACATATACTGGGAATTGAACACAGGGGCGCTCTACCTGTGAACTACATCCCCAGCCCTATTTTATTTTTTATTTTGAAACAGGGTCTCACTAAGGTTGCAGACAGTCTCACTAAGTTGCTGAGGCTGGGTTCAAACCTGCGATCCTCCTATCTCAGCCTCCCAAGTACTAGGATTAAAAGCAGGCACCACCATGCCTGACTTATTATAATACAACTTTTAAAAATTACTTCATTCTCAGGCTTTGCTATTACTTAGAGAAGTATCCACCCAAAATTGTGTTAACTAAGCCCAAAGGTGCCTAATGTATACATGTTAGTTAATTAATTAATATGAATAAAATGGGAGAGTTATTTCTCCTTCAGTTATTTCACCACAGATCTTCCCAAGAGTGAGAAAGATCTCAGAGCCTGGGTGGGATTAAGAGGGCTGCCACATTCTCTCCCTCCCTCCTGCCCTATACCGACCTAGAGCTGTATTTCTTGAGGATGGTGTCCAAAAGGCCAACAAGCTCTTCAGCATTGATGAACTTCTGCGTGCTGAGGGTGTACATCTTCTCATAGAAGTCTGCGATCTCCATCCGAGCCTGAACGAAGAAGCAGAGCTGCTCTGACAGGTGGGAGAGGAGTTCCTCCACTTGGGGAGCAGTCCCGCCCAGGGCACTGCGGCCCGTCACCACCTTCTTCAGCTCATTATGCAGGGAAGTATAGATGGTGCGGATGGAATCCTTCCTGCTGAAGAAAGACTGGCCCCCTGGTAGCAAAAGACATAAGGACACGACAGGTAAGGAAGATAAATCAGAGGTACCAAACACCTCCAGTATCCAAAAGGAATGAACTGGAACCCGCAGAATTCAGTGAGTTTGCATCTACTATATTCCCGGACTCTGTGATTAGGATACAAATACTTTATGATTCATAACATCACCGGGGAATGAGCTAAATGAATATCTGGTACAATTCATTAGTGGAGCAGCTGACCTGTGTAGGATTTTCTTACTTATGTTCCAATTCTCCCCCACTCCACTTTAATGAGCATTCAGATTTATTCTGAAGCATAATTATTCTAGCAAATAACATCAACTTGGATCTAAAAAGCCCTTCTTTCACAGAAATATATTTAAAACAAAACAGAACACATGAATCATTAAACATTTTTGTTATTCTTGGTAAATCGGAAATTTTTCCTGTTTCTGCTTTAGAGTTGCATCTTCCTTTAAATCTTATCTTTTAGGCCATATCAGAAAATGGAATACATACACAGATAACCCTTTTATGCAAGAACACATTCTGGGATCTCAGGGAAAAGAAGAAAATCTCAGCACTCTTGACAAGGTTGATACTATAGATTATATATAATATAATAAGCACCACACTGTGAATTATTAAGCCCAGGAACCAATTATAAGTAACTGCTACTGTATCAGAGCTTCCAAAGGAAATAAGAAAAAATTAAGACCAACTACATCCTTTATGACAGTCAAAAAGGATCAAATAGCAGAGATATCACTTATTTACTTCTGTATTTATACATGATCAATTATATTTCTAATTATAAAGCCAGCTTCATGGACGTCTTCTTTATCAACTTAGCACCTCACCAGAGGGCCAGAGACAAGACATTAGGAGAATGAAAAGAAACAGGGCATGTTTAAAACCATTATTTCTAGGAATAAATAAAAAAATCTCAGAGATGGGTGACAGTTCAAATTTTCTCCTAATAAACCCAGAATGCTGTAATGTATGCAGTACTATTCTAAACATATTAATCAGAGTTGAAACTCATTTACCAAGGCACTTGTAAAATATCCACTCAATAAATGAACCATTTCACAATATTTTTTTTAGTTCACTGCTTGATTTATGTTTCAAGAAATGAATCTTACATCCCTTACTACTGGGGTGACCAAGTTTACCCAGGACTTTTCAGGTTTTAGCAATGAGAGTTTGGCTTCCTGGGATATTCCTAGTACAAGTAATTTTGTTTTTTTGAGATGGGGTTTGGCTATGTTGCCCAGGCTCTATTCATGGGTTTAAGCAATCCTCCCACCTCAGTCTCCTGAACAGATGAACAGGTGTGGACCACCACACCCAGCTTAGTCCAAGCTTTAAAACAAAGTCCTGCCTTTTGGGAACCATTGGCCCTGGACAAACATGAATGGTTGGTCATCCTTATTATACTAACTCCTTAGTCAAACTACTTATACTTAAAAAGTGTTTTCTCTAATATACTGTCTAAACACGCTGAGTAATATTAACATCATTTCTCCTACTGATAGCAGCAAAAAACATATGATACAGCTGGACCAACCATGACACCAACATTTCATCCAGGTCTGTACCCTGGAGGGTCTACCTTCCTCCCATGCCCATATTCAGTCTAGTTCTGATTCTGTAGAATGAGGAGTATAGAATCAATAGGCCTCTGTACTCATGTCTGGGACAAAACCTCTTAGGTTAGGAAGGTAATATAAATAAAAAAATAAAAAATAAAAATACCAAAGCTTTGGAAATCTGAAACTCTTGGTTTCAAATCCCAGCTCCCAAACTTAAAAAGCTGTGTGATGCAAAAACTACCTTGCCACTTGGAACTTTAATTGTTGTTGTTGTGGTTGTTAACATAAAACTAGTAATAGAGCTGCTAAAAAGACAAAATGAAATAACATTTGTAATATGCCTGGAAAGCACACGCTCAACAGTGCTAGTCCCTTCCCATTCCACTTAAAACCAATACAAGAAAAGTCCAATAACATAACAAGAGCTTTGAAAACTCTATGGCAAACTGCTATCTATTTGACAGACAGCTAGGTGACCTCAAGGATGTTCTCACCTCCACTGTTAAACAGGTGGCCTTGATGAAAATTTTAACTTTGCATTGAAAAACAGACACCTACCTTCATCAGTTCCCCTTACCTGGGGGAATGGAAACACTACATAACAAAGAATACCTTTCCAAGCTTATTGATAAACACCAATCACTAATATGTGAAACAAAGTAAAATAAAACCACTGTAAGGGAGAGAGAGACCACCACTGTGTTTATTCTAAACAGGTCTCTTTTCTCAAAACTCTCAGGAACATAATCCTATCTGCCCTGGTTTGGAATATCCAACTGGGACTGGTCCTCCTCTGTGCTGGGAAACAAGGGATCAGAAACACCTGACTTCCTTCTCTTCATTATTTTGAATTTACAAAATAGTATTCTGTATTGTTCTCAGAGGGCTCTAGTTATAAATGCTCATTGTTTTTCAAGATTTCAACAGTTCATCTCACATCATGAAATTTCAAGAATATTAAAGGAATATGTAAAACATTTTGGGCATTTTACTCTATAACTTCTTCCTAATGGTAACTGTTAAACATCAGTTCTCAAGTCATTTTCTACTATGCCAAATTTTAGCACTCAGATTTGAGGAAACTCTCCAGTAATGAAACAAAGGGGAGAGAAGTATAACCTTGTAAAATCCTCCACTGACATTGGTAGGACATTTAAATCACTGATCCTTTCCCAAACAGGTATTGTCCTCTCCTCAAAGAGAAGGTGCCACGATAAGGGTCCCTCTCAGGTTTTTAGTAACAGAGCCCCCACCGGAAAAAGAAGGCTCCTGTCAGGTCTGTCTGTAGTCAGTAGTCTTGCTGCCATAGCCCCAACGCCATCCAAAAGATTGAAGTCAAAAAGACTCTCTTTTACTTGAAATTTGCTAAGACAGTATATCTTACTCAGATATTCAGAGAGAAAATGTGAGGTAATAGATATATTAACTTGACTCTGCATATATATATATGTGTGTGTATATATATGTATACACATACATATATTATTTGTGGTGCTAGGGATTGAACCCAGGAGCATTCTACCTCCGAGCTATACCCCCAGCCCTATTTTTTATTCTTTATTTTGAAACAGGGTCTCACAAAGTTCCTCAGGGCCTCCCTAAGTAGCTGAGGCTGGCTGCAAACCTGCGATCCTCCTGTCTCAGCCTCCCAAGTACTGGGGTTACAAGCGTGCGCCACCACCCCCAGCTAGTAAATCTTTTTTTTTTTTCTTGTGGCACTGGGAACTGAACCCAGAGGCATTCTACTCAGCCCTATTTTGTTTTTTACTTTGAAACAGGGTCTCACTAAATTGTGGAGGGCCTTATGAGTTTGCTGAGGCTGTCCTCAAACCTGCAATCCTCCTGTCTCAGCCTCCCAAACCCTGGGATTACAGGCGTGCGCTACCACACCTGGCTAAGTTGTACAACTTGATATACATTAATTTACTTGTCAATTATACTTCAATAAAGCTTAAGAAGACTTTTTGAACCATTTTTAAGTATGCATAAGCTTTTTGTTTTGCTTTATAAAGAAAACCATATAAACTTCCTAATTAGCAAAGTAGTTGTAAAATATGGGTATGTTTTAAATGTGACATAATTTTTTTCCTAAGTTTTAAAAAATGGACAGTCAACCTGATAATCATGAGGTCTTATTATAATCATGAATATTACATATGTTCCAGTACCAAAAAAAAACTTATTTGCAAAGTTAAATTTAAATTCTGGAACTTACATTTACTGAACTGTTACTCTGTACATTTAAGTAATGAGGTATTAAAGTTAAACATGTCATTTTCAGAACATTTACTGAGAAGTGAGATCGTCTGGGAGCCGAACAGTGCCTGCACGTTTCATAGTGTGAACTGTTGTTGTAGGTGAGTTTTAAGGACAGCCCTGGGGCTCACCCACACCACCTGGGGCTCAAGCAGATCTCATCACTTGACACAGGAAGGTCCACTTCACACAGCTCAAATCAGACAGTGAAAGACTCAAGCACGCGTTCTTACACACAGGGCAGCCAGTTCTATCTACATAAAAACCTGGCTGTTATAATTTGCAACTAGAATAGCAGATTTTTTAAACTGGAGCCCACAAACAGGCTTTAGGAAACCCAACTGAACCCTCTCAGATTATATGCAAAATCATGTATTATTTTTCTGGTGTAAATATAATCCATAGCTTTCATCAAATTCCAATGGATGAGCAAAAAAAAAAAAAAGTTTTAAGAATCATGGCGCTTGGACCAGTCACCATTCTTTATAGGTGAGAAGAGTGCAGAAACAACCAAAACTGTCAGAATATGACCCATCTTCAACATTACAGCTAGAATCCTCCATTTTCATAAATAGTCACATACACATAACACATTATATATAGCACATGTAAATTATAAGTACACATTTTTAACAAACTGTATAAGTACACTCATTCTGACAGTTCAAAGGCAAGTGTTCAGGTTTGGTCTGTATCACCTACTCACAATGATACACAATCTGCTAATCTGTAAAAAGGGAATAATAACACCTTAACAGCAACTGTACATTTAGGAGAGGTGTCACTATCAAAAAGAGAGGAAAAAATACACAAGGTTATTGACCAATTTTTGCCAATAAATCAACAGACTTATTATCAGTTATCTGAATAGCTATCACATAAGGATCTCTGAAGGCCCTGTCCCTGAGTGTTTACCTAAAGCTCAGTGAGTGGTCACCTTCAGGCAACACAATGGGGAAATCAAAATGAAATTTACACAATTTTACTTTCCTATTCTCTATTTTGTATACTTGTGTCTTTCATTCCCACCATACCCCCTGTGCCTCTGATAATTACAGGGGCTAAAAGAGGCGAAAGTACTAAAATACCCCAAAAGCTCTGAGATTCAAACATTTATTGTCATTATCGCAATACTCTGTATGCACAGCCCTTGGCTCTTGCATCTATTATTTCCTTATCTACTCACACCTACTCATATGAATTGTTTCTACTAGTTTAAGAGTTTAAGTCTGTTGAATCAGTCCTTACATCTTATTTTCAGGGGCAAGAGTTACAAGGGATGCCAAGAGTTTTTACCATTTTCCCCTTAAGTCTCTTCCTGCTAGTGTTTGGCATATTTCTTGTCTCTCCTGACCCGCATTCATTTATTTATTCTCCGTTCATTAAAATGGTGCTGAGGGACTATGAAGAGGTAGGTGGTAGGACTCCATCTGTAATACCTAGGCGCCTTAACCGTAAGAGGTCAGTGTCCACTAATACAACCTGGTTGTATTGCCAGGATTTGCTCAGACCGCGGTGTCACTAGTTAGAAGAACAGGACAAACGAGTTTGGTTAACTTCTCATTCATGGCATCAATCCATGCAGGAGGCAAATGGTAAACCCATCGATTTGGGGCACAGCCCTTCAAAAAAAAACATCCGCCCAGTCGGCCAATCAATCTATCAGCGACGCAGGCCGGTGGGCGGGGTTTGTGGAGCGGTGGGAGGAGACCTGGGAATGCAGAGTCCAGCCTGCTGCTAGGAGTGACACAAACAGGAAACCCAAGCCACTGCTAAATGGGGAATACACCCCCTTTCCTTCCTCCTCAAGGGGCACGGGGGCGGGGCGGAGGTACCTAGTTTCTGCCCCAAGTAGGTGAGGCTGTGATAGACCTTCTCGGCCGCAGCCAGGTGCGCCAAGGCCGCCAGCAGCGACAGCCAGCTGCCCCCCGCGCTCTTGTTGGCCTCTCGTTCCTTCTCCACATTGTCCTTGGCCTTGTCGTAAGAGAAGATACCCAGGTGAGAGAAGAACGTCTCCAGCACCGCCTGTTCCACCGGGACCGGGGCGGCCAGCGGGATAGCCTCCCCCATGCGAGCTGCGCTGCAGCTCCACCCACGTGGCTCCTCTCCCTCGCACTTCCGGGTTCCGAGCGTGCGTGCGCGTCCCCGGCGTGCGTGCGCGCGGCCGCCCGGGGCGCCTTGCTGCGGGGCGCGCCGCCGCGGCGATGGCTCCGGGGCCTCCGAGGGGAGGGAGGCCGCGGCTCCGGACCCCTGCCGCGCTGCGGCTCCCGCAGCTCTGACGGGCCGGACCCCACGTAGAATGGGGGTCGGCCGCGTTCAGGGCGAGCCGACACGCCCCTCCGGCGAGCTGCGGCGTGCCGATGACGTCACGCCCTCCTGACGTCAGTCCTTGCGTTGACGTCTGGCCGGGAATCGCCCTGCGCCGGCGGGGCGGAGCTGCAAGGCGAGAATTTCGCTTTGAATTGGGATCACGCGCGCAGCAAGGGCCCCAGTCCGTGCGTGGTGGCTTGTGGATGAGAGGCCTGACCCGTCAAGGTTGGGGTCCTGTCCCCCATCACACGCCGTCGCTCAGCAGCCACCTGTATCCCTTCTAGTCATGTCAGGTCTGTGTTAACCATCGTCCGAGCAGAACTACATCTCTTCAGCTTGCTCAGCCTACCCAAACTCCATTAAGCTTCCTAGAAGAGCTGTCAGAATGAAGGGTAAATTAATGCAAATTGCTTTGTCATTCAGATTCATTGCAAGTTCCTTTGACAAATGTAAAGATCGACATGAACCCCCTCATAAGTATGTCCAGTACTTTGAAACACTGTCCACTACTCACTGAGTTTTCCTCTCTCCTTCCTTGTACATGCTTATTTTGTTACACATTTACACTGTATTTAATCTTGTATATTTACATTTCTCTTTCCTCTAAGTGGTGAACTGCCTAGGATGGAGACTAGAGTTCACTTACCACTGCAGTCTCTCGTCATGAACAGAGTGATGTTTGTTGAGCAAATGAGAGAATTGCTTGTTTTCTTTTTTCTCAAACTAGAGCTCTTTTGCCATCACAGCCTTTTAAGGCAAATCCCACTCATCTAACTTAATAGGTTGTGCACCTGTTAACTGCCCTCAAGGATGTAATTGTATAACATCAATCCGGTTAACTGTATTTAGAAGGCAGAATTTATACGTGATAAAAGTGAAAAGGGGAGAGAAATCATATCTTCTTGGAAGAACTAGGGAGGCTTCCTGAGAATGTGATGGTTCTTGATAAATGAATAGAAGTTAGTCATCCAAAAAACTGTAGTACTAGCACCCAAACCAAGAGACAATGAAAAAGATTACAAAGCTCATAAACCTACACAAGTAATATAAGAATTCCTTAGATAATAAAAGTGGCGTCCAAAATCAACAGGGAAGCCAGGCGTGGTGGTGCATGCCTGTAATCCCAGTACTTAGGAGGCTGAGACAGGAGGATCGCAGGTTTGAGGACAGCCTCAGCAAGTAGTGAGACTCTCATCAACCTAGCGAGACCCTGTTTCAAAATAAAAATAAAATAGGGCTGGGGGTGTAGCTCGGAGGTAGAATGCACCTGGGTTCAGTCCCCGGTACCACAAAAAAATAATAATTTTATATGTAAAGGAAACATGATGACAATCTGGGGGAAAATATTTGTAATATATGTCAGACAAAGGTTTACTGTTTAAAGTTTTAACATATCCAGATCTAACCAGTCAGAATAAAAGAACATGAATATACTACTCCCAAAAGAAATTCAAAATACTAATAATTTTTAAATGTCCAACCTCTCTAGTAATCAAAGAAATGGAGATTAAACTACTATATTCTATTTTTTATCTATCATATTAGCAAAAGAAACTTTAAAATGCTAATAAACATGCAGTGAATATGTTCTTATTTTCACTGCAGATGTGAGTGTAACTTGCTGTGAACTTTCTGGAAAACATTTAGCAGTATATATCAATAAATGAGAATGTATGTAAGTATCTAAAATAGTACCTAAAACAAAGTAGATGCTTAACAAATATCAGTAATACCTATCATTATTATTATTGTTATCATTGTCATCATACATTTCATTCAACAGAGTACTGTGACTCCCATTTTTAATATATATATATATATTTAGCAAATTAACACATCTGTCAGCTCACATAGTTATTTGTGTGTGTGTGAATGTTGCGAACACTTAAGATCAACTGTCTTGCCAAATTTTAATTATATATAACAATACAATGTTAACTATAGATGCCATGGTTCACATTAGATTGCTAGAAGTTATTCATCTTATAGATGGAAGTTAGTAAGTACCCTTTGGCCAATATCTCCCCATTTTTCCCACCCTCTAAATCCTTGCAATCATCATTCTACTATCTGCTTCTATGAGTTTGACTTTTTTAGATTATGCATATAAATGAGATCGTATATATATTTATCATTCTGTGTCTGGCTTATTTCATGTATCATAATGCCTCTAGGTTTATCCATGTCACAAAATGGCAAGATTTCCATTTTTTTATGGCTGAATAACATCCCATTGTGTATAAACACCACATTATCTTTATCTGTACATTTGTTCCTCTATCCTTAAATTGTTTCCATATCTTGGCTATTGTGAATAATGCCGCAATGACCATAGGGGTATGGATATCTTCTCAAAATACTGATTTCATTCTTTGGATATATACCCAGAAGTGGGATTACTGGATCATAATAATAGTTCTATTTTTAATATTTTTATTTTTGGTTTGTTTGTTTTTACAGTACTGGAGATTAAACTCAAGGCCTCATGTATGTGAGACAGGTGATCTACCACTGACCTATATCCCCAGCCCTTTTTATTTTGTTTTGAGATAGCTTCTTGCTAAATTGCCCAGGCTGGCCTCAAACTTGTGAGCCTCCTGCTGCAACCTCCCAAGTTGCTGGGTTTACAGGCATGCACCACCACACCTGGCTTTCTATTTTCAATATTTTGAGGAACCTCCATACAGTTTTCCATAATAACTATACTAATTTACATTCCCACCAGCAGTTTACAAGGGTTCCCTTTCTCCACACCCTCAACAGCACTTGTTATCTTCTTATCTCTTTGATAATAGCCATTCTAATGGATGTGAGATGATTGATAGCTGAGGGGTGTTTGTTTGCTTGTTTTTTGGTTTTTGTGGTACTGGGGATTTAGCCCCGGAGCATTCTACTTCTGAGCTACAGCCCCAGCCCTTTTTAGTTTTGTGTTTTGAAACAGGGCCTTGCTAAATTGCTGAGGCTGTCCCTGAACCTGCACTCCTCCTGTCGCCGCCTCCCAAGTACTGGGATTACAGGCATGTGCCACCACACCCGGCTATATAGCTCAGGTTTTGATTTACATTTTCCTGATGATCAGTAAGATTGAACATGTTTTATATATGTGTTGTCCATTTATATGTCTTCTTTGGAGAAATGTCTATTTAGATTCTTTGTCCATTAGGTTATTTAATCAGGTCATTAATTAATTAACTAGTTAGTTAATTTTTTGCTATTAGGTTATATGAGTTCCTTATATATTTTGGATATTAACCCATTGTCATATATATGGTTTGCAAATATTTTCTCCCATACCATGGGTTGCCTTTTTCTTTTGTTAATTGTTTCCTTTCTTGTGCAGAAGCTTTTGTGCTTGATATATTCTCACTTATTTATTTTTGCTTCTGTTGCCTATGCTTTTGCTGTCCTATCCAAAAAAAATAAATAAATCATTGGCAAAGCCTATGTTAAGGAACTTTTCCCATATGTTTTCTTCTGGGAATTTTATGATTTTAAGTCTTATACTTAAGCATTTAATGCATTTCAGATTAATTTTTATGTATGATATAAGGGTACAGTTTAATTCTTTTGATGTATGTATATCCAAGTTCTTTAATACCATTTATTGAAGAGACTGTCATTTCCCCATTGTATATTTTGGTGCCTTTGTCAAAGATTAATTGGCCATATATTCAGGAATTATTTCTGGACTCTATTCTGTTCCTATGGTCTGAATGTGTATGTTTTTGACAGTGCCATCCTGTTTTGTTTGTTTGTTTTTTTGCAGTACCGGGGATTGAACCCAGGGGCGTTTTACCTCCGAGCCAACCCCCGGCCCTATTTTTTATACTTTATTTTTGAAACCGGGCCTCACAAAGTTGCGGAGGGCCTAAGTAGCTGAGGCTGGCCGCGAACCCGGATCCTCCAGTCTCTGCCTCCCAAGTACGGGGATTACAAGTGTGTACCACCACGCCCGGCTTGTTTTGATTAATAAAGTTTTTGACTTAATTGGAAATCAAGAAGTACAATGACTGGGTGTGGTGGTGCACACCTGGAATCCTAGTACATGAGAGACTTGAGACAGGAGGATTATAGGTTTTAAGCCAGCCTCAAAAAACTATAGTGAGGCCCTCCGCAACTTGGTGAGACCCTGTTTCAAAATAAAAAATATAATTGGGTTCAGGGTGTACCTCTGAGGTAGAATGCCTCTGGGTTCAATCCCCAGTACCACAAGAAAAAAAAAAGTACAATGACTCCAGCTTTATTATTCTTTCTCAAAGTTGCTTTGGTTATTTGAGTTCCTCTACACATTTTACGATTGCTTTTTATTTCTGTGGGAGAAAATGCTATTGGAATTTTTATGATGATTGAAATGAGTCTGGGGATTGCGTTTAGTAGTGCGGACATTTTAATAATATTCTAATCCATGAACATGGGAAATCTTTTCATTTACTTGTGTTTTCTTCTATTTCTTTCCTCAAAGTTTTAAAAATTTTAATGTACGTATCTTTTACCCCCCTTAGGTGGATTTATTCCTAAGTATTTTATGTTATTTTTGGTGCTATTGTAAATAAGATTGTTTTCTTACTTTCTTATTCAGATAGTTTGTTATTAGTGTATAGAATCACAACCAATTTTTGTATGTTGATTTTTGTATCCTGCAACTTTCTTGAATTCATTTATCAGTTCTAACATTTTTTGGGTGGGGTTTAGGGTTTTCAATATATATTTGTGATTTGTAGAGACGATATAATATTCCTTTCTGATTTGGATGAGTTTTATTTCTTTTTCTTGCCTAATTGCTCTGGTACATTCCTTTCATATCTAATTTGTTGAGAGATTTTTTATCATGAATTTTGTCAAATACTTTTTCCACATCTATTGAATTGATTGTCTGATTTTATCCCTCACTCTGTCAATGTGATATAATTAGGGTATGTTGAACTATCTTTGAATTTCAGAATTCCCACTTGATAACGGGGTATGATACTTTTGATATGGCATTAGCTTAAGTTTGCTGGTAATTTGTTGAGAATTTTTATATCCATGTTCGTCACAGATATCATCTTGTAATTTTTGTCTTATAATATACTTAATCTTACTTTGATATGAAAGTAATGCCAGCCTCATAAAGTGACTTCGGTAGTGTTCCCTCCTCTTCAATTTCTTTTAAAAGCTTGAGAAGAATTCATGGTAATTATTCTTTAAATGCTTGTAAAACCATCTGGTCCTGGAATTTTCTTTGTTGGGAGGCTTTTTATTACAGCTTCAATCTTCTTACTCATTATTGGTCTGTTAGATTTTCTATTTCTTCATGATTCAGTTTTGGCAGGCATTATGTTTCTAGGAATTAGAAAAATACCTTGAACTAAATATTTGATTAGCTGATTCTTCATGTTTTGTGAAAATGCTATAAGAAAAGATGTAGAGTTAATGACCTGTCAAGCTATTAAAACATTAAAGTTACACAAGAAGGGGTTACTTGGAATGATCACATGGTTCAACCCATAATCAGGATATTTTGTATAGCAGCAATATTTGTTATCAATGATGTGTTAGATATCTACTGCTGCATAACAAGTAACTCCAAGCTTTAGTGACTTGAGACAATAAAAATTCATTTATTGTCTCGCAATTTCAGTGAGTCAGGAATTCAAGAGTGGCTCAGTGAGGCAGTTCTGCCTCCATCTTTTAAGAGGTTGAAGTCAGATGTTGGTGAGGGCTACAGTCATCTGAAGATTTGGCTGGAGCTGGAGAATCCACTTCCAAGGTGACTGACTCTCTCCTGTGTTTGGTGGGTTGGCACAGAGTGTTGGCCACATGGGCCTCTCCACAGGGCTGCTTGAATGTCCTCACAGCATGGTAACTGGCTTGTCCTGGAGCAAGTTATTAATCTAGAAGACAAAAACAGGAGCTGCACTGCCTTTTATGACTTATCCTTGGAATTCACATATTGTCTCTGCTGTATTTGGGGGCAGCCTTAATTGAATTTGAGCAGACTACTGAAGGGCATGAATGCCAGGAAGCAAGGATAATTGGAGGCTATCCTGGAGGCTGGCTCCCACAGATGATGGAATTTCTAACAGAGAATTACCTGTCATCTTAAAAATACCTAAGGATAGAAACCCTTAACTGCTTTTTCATTAATATTTTATTGCTCAAAATGTCGTTTCTTAATTTCAGCTGAAATTTCTCCTATTAAGTTCAGAAAAACAGTTCTCAATTCCATTAGTTTGATACTTTTCTTTACAAGTCTTTGAAAATATTCATAATGGCAACCATTTTAGTTAACAACAACCCATTTTGGGAGCAAAGTTACCTTAAGAACAGGGCAAGGAGCTGGGGATATAGCTCAGTGACAGAATGCTTGCCTACAACAACCAAAGCCCAGGGTTCAATCCCCAATACCATACACGTACACACAGAAAGAACAGAGCAAGCCATACATTTTTTTTCACTTATTCAGTAATGAATGGACCACATTTTATTTGTGGTCAGTTATGAACAAAGCAACATATCCAAAAATGATTTTATAATGTAATGGTTATGCCAGTAATTATGAATAAAATGTACATTACTTGGACTCACTTCTCTTTTCCTGATCTATTTTCTGAATCTAGTATTAACAATAATAAAACGATCACTGACTTAGCATTCACTATGTGCCAGGTGCTTTACATATCATGAATCTTCCCATAAGTCAAGGTACATGTAGTTATCACCATTTGATTACAGATGGAGGCTCTGAAAACTTAACTAACTTGTCCGAAGTGCACACAGCCATAACTAGCAAGGCTGAGAAGCAATTCAAGACCTCTCTTTCCTCTATAAACATGGCTGTTGTTAGTAACCTATCCCCATGCACATAAACTCCCACCTGAGTATTAAAAGACTTCTGCATTGTTATTCAGGCATTTTCAAATTGTTTCTGCAGTAATTACCCTTACTATATCAACAGTATGGTTGAAGATGTCAGTGAGAATTCTTTAGCCTATCAAAAGGAATCCAATACTTAATGTAGAACAACCTTTTCTGTTTTCTTTTCAGATTATTTACTAAAAATGCTATATCATTAGCAATAGATTAAATAGCTCTTTAAAAACTTGCAACTGAATTACTTCTTTTTTAAAAAATTATTTTACAGCCGGGCGTGGTGACGTACGCTTGTAATCCCAGTACTTGGGAGGCTGAGACTGGAGGATCGCAGGTTCGCGGCCAGCCTCAGCTACGTAGTGAGGCCCTCCACAACTTAGTGAGACCGTTTCAAAATAAAGAATAAAAAATAGGGCTGGGGGTGTAGCTTAAAGGTAGAATGCCCCTGGGTTCAATCCCCAGTACTGACAAAAAATATATATATTTTACTAGTGCATTGCAATTATACATCATAGTGAGGTTCATTGTGATGAAAACATACATGTGCACAGCTCTTGACATTTTCCCCTCTACAATCACCCCACCACCTACTACTGAATTACCTGTTTTGTTTTGGTGCTGGGAATTGAACCCAGGGGCATTCTACTTCTAAGCTACACCCTCAGCCCTTGTTTAATTTTTTATTTTGAAATAGTGTCTCACTAAGTTGCTGAGGATCTTACTAAAATGCTGGGATTAGACTCAAACCTGCAATCCTACTGTCTCAGTCTCCCAAGTACTGGGATTACAGGTGTGTATCACGGCACCCAAATGAATTACTTCTTTTGTATGTAAAAAAAATTGTCTAACAACACAAATATACACACTCTCTCTTTTTGCACTTCATTAGCTCTTCCTATTTTATTTTTCTATATATCTAATTATAATGAGATTTTTAAATCAAGATTAAGGGATTACATAGAGTAATGAGGTGAGGAACTAATCCAAATTCAAGAGAGAATGAATATTTTGTGTGGGGGGGGATACTGGGGATTGAACCCAGGGGCATTCTACCTCCGTGCTACACCCCCAGCCCTATTTTTTATTCTTTATTTTGAAACAGGGTCTCACTAAGATGCAGAGGACCTTACTAAGTAGCTGAGGCTGGCCGCGAACCCGTGATCCTACTGTCTCAGCCTCCCAAGTACTGGGATTACAAGCGTGCGCCACCACACCCAGCTAAGAATGAATATTTTAGATCTATTCTCTAAATCACCATTGCCCAGTATTGTTCTTAAGCCTCACTGTCCAGTGTGGTAACCACTAACAACATGTGCCTTTTATATATAAATGAATTAAGAACTAACTAAAATTAAAAATGTAGTTCCTTTGTTGCACTGGACACATTTCATGTGTTCAGTAGCCACCTGTGGCTAGTGACTACCATGTTGGATGGCACTGATAGAGAAATTTTCATCATCACTATCCAACCTCCAACCTCCTGTTGGACAGTGCTGGAAAGAAACAATGTCATAAGAAAGAATATCACACGTCAGATAAGCAAAAATAAACCAAAAATGAACAACAAGGTCCATGTATTATTATTGTAAATCCTATCGCACACTTTCATTCTTCTTGACAATACCTACACTTATATTTTATTTTAAAATGATATATAAGTATATAAAATCCTCAATAAATTTTTATCCATGATTATTTTGTATATATATCTTAAATACAAAATGGGGCTGGGGGTGTAGCTCAGCAGTAGAGTGCTTGGCTAGCATGCACACAAGGCCCTGAGTTCTGTCCCCAGTACCACAAAATAAATAAGCCAGGTATGGTACTTGGGAGGCTGAGACAGGAGGATCAGAGGTTCAAGGCAAGCCTCAGCAATGTAGCGAGGCTCTGAGAAAACTAGAGAAACCCTCTTTCAAAAACAAAAATAAAAAAGGGCTGGGGGTGTAGCTCAGAGGTAGAATGCCCTTGGGTTCAATCTCCAGTACCACAATGAATAAATAAATAAATAAATAAATAAATAAATAATAAATAATAAATAAGTAAATAAATACAATCTAAATGCAAAATAATAATGAAAATGTGTTTTTCAAAGTGGTTTGTATCAATTAACTCATTTAACCCTTGGGACAACTCTATATTCATTCTGACAAAATTGGAAAAAATAAAAATAGAGAAAGCTACCTATGACTGCCAAGAATGTTGGCTGCTGATGGCTCACAGTTGAATTCTTCTCCAGAATTGCCTTCTGTGAAGGAAACTGCCCCACCCAAGGTTAACCTCTCCCTAGGGACAGCCCAAATCCAAAGTCTGGTCAACTGTGGAGCTGCAAAGGCACCGTCCCTCAACTGGGACAATATAAAACATCCCAGTTTCAGAGCTTCCCATGAGACCAGGTAAAACCTCTATGGCAACTACCCTGCAGTTCATTTCTCCCTCTGTCCAGTCCTGCTTTTCTTACAGGTGCTGTTTCTGGCCGCACTCCGCAGTAAACCACCTATAGGCAAATCTCTGCCTCGCAATCTGTTTCCTGGCAAACCCAACCAAAGTCAACATTTTGAGGATATAAGTTCCAATTTTGTCTTTTTGCATATATCTATTATAAATTTGAAAAATCCAAATTTATTTTACTCTAGCCCACAAATTTGAAGTTTCTTATTTCTTTATTGTTTTTTAAGTTCATTTTAGTTGAGAATGTTTTATGACTAGCTTTGCATATAAGTATTTTTCTACAAGAGAATTTTGAAGGTACTGGTGTTTTATATGGCACATCATATTCGGTCAATCTTGTGTTGTTGGCTATTTTGATATTTCCTGGTTTTCACTGTGGCAGACCCTGAAACTTAGCAGACAAATGCTCATTCCCACCCTTCTCACGTGACTGCCTCTGGAATGGGAAAATTAAATATTTCTGGGTATTTAGCTTTCCTAGCCTTACTTACAAGTTCTAGCCATTGAGAAATAAACTGAAGTTTTCTGAATGGTTGAGGGGGGTTCCAGGAAACCATTTGCCTCCCATATAAAATGGGATAGCCAAAACCTGTGTCATCACTTATCTATTCGTTTTGCTTGGTAAGGAATGAGGTGTCTGAAGTTGTACTACCCATCTTTCATAGATGAGAAAAAAGTCAAGAAAATTAGAGACTTGGCCTTAACAAGATCATTGAACATTTAAACCAATGCCAGTAACTGCCTTCCTCTGGACTTCTTGTTATGATGAGAAAAATAAGAATTTTTTAGCCTACTGTGTTTAGATTTTCTGTTATTTGCACTTAAATTTCACTGTTCCTGGCATTCATTATTAGAAGTAATTCAATGATGAAAATCATTGTACATAAACACTTGAATGGTAAAAATGTGAGGATCCCTCATTTCCAACATTTTTTCTTCTTGACTTTATACAGCTCTGTTCTTAACCTTCCTGTTTTCTCTTTCTTGGCAGTCAGAAGGGACAGAAAAATAATGCACATAGGCATTCTAAAGTTTTCTATGTCCATAAGCTGTCTTGGGTAAATTATGTTTATTATATGTGTTATACCTGATAGAAATGATAGTCTGGACATGAGGCAATCAATCATTTTATATAACTATTTTTCAGACTTTTTCTCTCTTCAATATTGATAAACCAACCTACTTAGCTTCTCCAATTTTGTACTTCCAAAAGGCAGTAGTGGTTAGAAGAAGAAATAGACCTTTAATAAATCAGAATCTTTCTCTTCAAAGAGGATATTTTAGCAAATGAACCACTCCATAGTGTTCATATCTACTAGTGCAGAAATCAGCAAGGTTTTTGTTTGTTTGTTTGGAGCAAGGATTGTGTGAACTGGGTTGCATTCTAGACTGAGTAATAAATGTTTGCCTGGGAATCAGTAAGGTCCTAGGGGTTGGAATGTTTTGTTTCCTTTGAATCAACATGGAAAATCAAAGAATCTGAACTGAACAACCATTTGAAAAAAGGCGCAGTGTCAAGTTGAAAAACAGATATTGAAATTATATTTGGTTGCACCTTATTAGCAGGCACTTGGCAATATGAAACCTGATGTTAGTGAGCCCACCAGTGTGCCTCCCACTTACTTATCCATTCTTGAGACTACTTCTGATCTGCAGCCCCAGATTGGGTTGGCTGGTTCTGGCCCAAAACAAAGGCATGGGATGCTTTTGGATACTGTAGGCAATCCAAGTATCTACACTTGAATTTTCCAAGATAGAGATGCTGCTGGATGGTTCCTACTACTATCTTTAGGACAGAAGACAGCTCCAGACCTGACTGCCAGCAAGTTGCTCTGACTAGACATTCACTCATAGGCACAGATTAAAACTGGACTAGTATAATCAATAGAGTGAAAAAGCAACCAGGGCTGGGGATGTAGTTCAGCATGCATGGGGCCATGGATTTGATCCCCAGCACCATGAAAAGAAAAAGAGGAAGAAATAAAAGAAAGAAAAAGCAGCCTACATAATGGGAGAAAAAATTTGCAATTATATATCTGATAAGTAATTAATATCCCTAATATATTAGGAAATTATATAATTCCATAAAAATAACCTGATTTTAAAAAATAGATAGCTGGGCGTGGTGGTGCACGCTTGTAATCCCAGTACTTGGGAGGCTGACACCAGAGGATCCGGGTTCACAGCCAGCATCAGCTACTTAGTGAGGCCCTCCACAACTTAGTGAGACCCTGTTTCAAAATAAAGAATAAAAAATAGGGTTGGGGGTGTAGCCCGGAGGTAGAATGCCCCTGGGTTCAATCCCTAGTACCACAAAAAAAAATAGATGAAGGACTTTATGATTAGACATGTCTCCAAAGAAGATAGACACATGGCCAAGAATATGAAAAGATGCTCAGCATCACTAATCATTTGGGAAATGCAAATCAAAACTACAAGATACCTCTTCACACTCATTAAGATAGCTACTGTTAAAAAAGCAAAATAAATGTTGGCAAGGATATGGAAAAATCGAAAGCTTTATGCACCATTGGTGGGAATGTAAATTGGTGCAGCCACTATGGAAAATAATACAGAGGTTCCTTAAAAAACTGAAAATAGAACCACCATA
Organism: Glis glis; assembly: GCA_004027185.1. Taxonomy (NCBI): domain Eukaryota; kingdom Metazoa; phylum Chordata; class Mammalia; order Rodentia; family Gliridae; genus Glis; species Glis glis. The sequence goes on along the minus strand of PVJS01014761.1, from coordinate 16,003 downwards.
TGGTCCAGCAATTCCACTTCTGAATATATATAAAAAAATTGCATGATCTCTAAGAGATACTTGCATACCCATCTTTGTAACACCATTATTCACAATACCAAAAGGTAGAAGCAACCCATCTGTCCACCAAAGGATGAATGAATAAAGTGGTATATACACACAGTAGAATATTATTCACCCTTAAAAAGGAAGGAAATACTGTCACATGCTACAAGATGTATGGACCTTGAAGACATTATGCTAAGTAAAAGAAGCCACTCACAAAAAGACAAAACCATATATCACTTAGATGAAGTATCTACAGTAATCAAATTAATAGATACAGAGTTGGAGGGAGTGGGAAATGGGGAGTTGTTTAATGGGTATAGTGTTTTAGTTTTATAAGCTAAAGTTCTGGAGATCTGTTGTATTAAAAAAGTGAATATACTTAGCACTACTGTATACCTAAAAATGATTAAGATGGAAAATTGTATGTTAAATTTTTTTACAATTAGAAATTAAAGGTTTTGCTTCTGATACCCTGACACTTATCAAAATGTATAACTACAATGCACCAATAAACGAATAAATTTTTTAAAAAAATAAAATAAAAATAAAATTTTAAAAAATAAAGTAAAAAAAAAGAAATTAAAGGTTTTTAAAATAACTAGACTGGGCATCACAGTTGGGTAGGCAAAGGGCAAGGTCTTTACCTGAATTCTATTGCCTCCTCTCAGCCATTGATCCTACCCTAGGACTTGCCAAGGTGCAGCCAAGTATAGTAACATCATTAAATGTATCATCAGGGTTTTTTTAAATTAGGTGCTTTTTTCTTCAGTATTTTAAATTCTCACCACACTGTATATCAAGGGTCAGCAAACTACAGTCTGTTGCAGATTTAAGAATGGCTTTTATATTTTAAGGGTTGTTTACAAAGATGGAAAGGAAATGGAAGAGGAATGAGGAAAAGAAATCTCATGTGGTCCACAAAGCCTAAGCTGTTTACTTATATGGACTCTTTGTAGAATACGTTTGCTAGTTTTCTGACCCTTGCAAGTTATATTGTTCATAGCACATTTTGCATTTTTATTATTAGCATATGCAGTGCAAAAAATGCAAACCACTTTCAGCAAAAAGAGACTTAATGTAGGATATCAGGAGCTTATAAACATCATTGAAAAGTCTAAACGAATGGTCACTTAGCAGGCCTCCAGGATTGATTCCTAAAGCAAGACTGTTGGGTGGTCTCCTGGGGGAGCTGCTATCTCTGCAATAATCAGAAAGGCAAGGATTTGGAGCACCCATGGGACTGTTGAGTTCAAGGACATACTATTGCAGCAGTGATCCAAGAATAAGGGAGTCACTGCTGCCCTACAACTACTTCTCAACACCCACAGAGTTAGTACTTGGACGCTGAAATTCTGCTATAGAAAAGCCCAATGTATCCACAACTGAGTTTGCCAGCAGAAACAAAACAGATGGCTACAGCCTGGGATCCACCTTCCAAGTGCATCAAATTGGCAGAAACAGAGCTCTAACTGAAGGAAGCGGGGGAGATGTGGTTCTCCCTCTTTTAGCTTCTGCAATATAAGAAAGCACACTAGACGATTAGAATGGGTGCTGAGAGCCAGAGTCAGTTCAGAGAACCCAACACAACCGGTTTGTGGTTTTAAGCTCTTTTCAACTCTTCTCATCTTTGGCCAACTCCTTTCTCCTTCATTTGAGAAACCTTCCCTGACACTCTCTTCCCTACCTCCACCCTTGGATCGGATGCCCTTTTGTGAACTTCATGAATTCTTAGTTCCAGCTCTGCATCGTGGCTATTATTCCATATCATAATGGCCTGATTTCCTGCTGCTGCTTTCACTGGACTGGCTCTTTGGAAACAGAAACTCGGTCTTATTCATCATCGTGGAGGTAATTGTGTGCATTTGTTTAGAATGATAAGTACTTCCTGTATTAAAACATTCCAAAGAGCTTTTCTTCTCTCATTTCTTTGTTTCAGACTATCTCATGCTGATATCTGTATTCAATGAAATCCCAATAAATATTAACTGACTGACTTCCTTTTTGCCAGGGCAAAGAGAACTTCTGCCAAGATTCTATATATGTGTGTCTTTGTTTGCCTCTCTATATAAGTTAATAAATGTTACAGAAGAGCTAATGTTTGAACAGTTTCAACATGCTATGGAATATGATTTATGTATAGTGTAATATATAATATATTTTATTTAATATACCTACTCTAATAAATAGATTATTTTATTCCCATTTTACAGATAAAGGAATGAAGCTTAGAGAAAGCATAACATTTGTAGTTGCACAGTAAATGGCAAACCTAGGGCTCACATCAAGATCTGGCTAATTATGATATGAGACTATAATGCACCAATAAAAGCATGTTAAAAAAGATCTGGCTAATACAAAATTTGTACTCTTCACAATTGTAATGATTATGATTGTGATTAGGATGAATGATCCCAGATATTGTGCTAGGCATTTTACATGTATTATGTCAAACTATATATTTTCTTGTACAGAATTGATGCTTTAATAGAACTAGGCATGGTGGCACATACCTGTAATCCCAGTAGGTAGGAGGCTAAGGCAGGAGTATCACAGGTTCAAGGCCAGTCTCAACAATTTAGCAAGACCCTCAGCAACTTAGTGAGACCCTGTTTCAAAATAAAAAGGGTTGGGGAGAACACTCCTGGGTTCAATTCCCAGTACCACACCAAAAAAAAAAAAAAATGATGCTTAATAGTTGTTACATGCAGTGAGGTAGACACAGCTCTTGATACCTGGGACCTATTCTTGGTTGTGCCACAATTTGCTTTGTGACCTCAGGTAAACTGCTAACCCTTCTGGGCTACAGTTTTCTCCTCAGAACAGAATAATCTTTAATCTTTTAAATACTTTTAGTTCTAAAATTCCAGAACTCTATGAATGAATTCAACTTTGTTTTTCATTCCTTTATTATAACTTATGTTTAGGAAGACATTAGCTTCTAAATTATAAACCCCTATGGATCTTGATTTTGCTTTGAATTTTTCTCACATCTTCCATGATACCTAGTCCACTGCTATGTATACTACATAACAGGCTCATGATAGGTGCTTATAGTTATATAGCTGTAGATTGAGACCTAAGGGAAAATACCATCCTTAACAAGAAGCAGTGCTGATTGTCATAAGTTCCCTTCCTTTGGGGATGACATTGGATATAATTTAGGGCTGCCACAGAGAACTCAGTATTCAGCACCTTTGGAAACCATTTTTTTCTGTAGTTATAGATAGATTCTTATCCTAGTTTTCTTTTGTGAAAACTGTGCTGAGTGAATGTAAAACGGTCATGGCCTTTGAACAATGACAAATAGAGTAGGGAGTTTTCTCCAGGGAACCAGGTCTTGTTCTGCTCCCTCTTATAGAACAATCAGAAAATCGCAAAGTATTCCATAGCTTCTCCAAATTAACACAAAGGGTTAAAGGCTGATCCCCGAGCAAGAGCAAAACCCCTAAACCGTGTAGGGTCAGCATGGATGGGTCCACTGGACCACATGGATTGGTCCGGTTTTCCTTAGGGCTTGAATACAGAGAATCCACAAAGGAGATTGGAAACTGATATGAAGAACCATTCATTTGGGCTGGGGATGTAGCTCAGTGGTAGAGCACTTCCTAGCATGTAAGAGGCCCTGAGTTTGATCCCCCAGCACTGCAAAAAAAAAAAAAAAGACAAGCAAACAAACAAAAGAACCATTCGTTTGACTGGAAAAACATTACATATTAAAAAAAAACAGAACTCTGCAAACCTGTTCATATGTGCATCTGTGCATTTCTTAGTAATGGTCACCATGGTAGCAAGGCAATTTGATAAGGGTGCCTTTTAACAGTACATACAAAGGAGAGAGATTAACACTAACCGTGTACTTTTTATACCTTTATTGAATTGTTTTGATCCTATATCCTTGGCTGTTAGCCCCTGACACTCCTCTTCCTTATAGTATCAAGCATGGTGGCTAGGAATATATTGGGCACTCAAATACATATACTTATTGACTGAATTAAAAGAATGGCCGCAACTTGACTTTTTAAAATGACTCCTGTATTTGTCTGGGGAGAGCAAATCTAGGCAGTTCTCCTGATTGGGCTAGCCCAGCATGGATTTCAGGTTGAGAAGGTAAAAGGAAGAGATTAGGTACTCTGAGACACTATATGATGAAGGCTAACATGAATGGAGTAAGTAGAATAGTAAGTAAGTTGATAGTCATCAGTGAGGCTATTCAAGGCCCAGAAAGAAGCTTTGTGTAGGGACTTGTGGTGAGAAGTTTGACAGCAATTCCTGGAGTGTTCAATACCAGGCCTGAGTTAGAGGACAAGGAGTTCCACCACGAGAGTTTCAAACTAAGAAAGCTTTTTAAGCCCCTGCCTCCACCTTATACTCAATTAACAGTCAGCCTAGAAAGCCTCCTTGTTATACCTCCTTGAGTTAGTGATAAGCTTTTATTATAGCCTTTTCCCTAATGTATTCTTACATTTCATTTTAATTGTCAGCTACATAATTGTTCTGCATTTCAGTTACTTCCATTTCTATTTTTAATATTTTGTCATTTCACATTTCTTTTTTAAAGAGCTTAAATGAAGACACACCCTCTTTATTTTAATAGCTGCTGCACCTATATGGCCTTTACAATCTGGGTTCCTGTAGTTTCAACAGACCCACAAACTCTGCCACCACTGGCTTATAGATTAATATTCTAGTCGCGTTCAAAGCTGAAAACAGCTGCAAGAATTTGTCCTTGGGATTCTTCAGCAGCAGCTTCAGTTGCTAAAGACCAAATTTGGCCAGTCTCGTGGATCAGCCACTGGGGCAAGATCACCAGCCATTATCCCCCTCACTGGAACACACTGAGCCAGCTTGGCCTCTTGCAGAACAAGTTGCAGAAGCCACTTTTCCCAGAAAGGAAGAGGTTAAATCCTTGCCAACCTGCTAAAGAATTTGACCTAGTTCCTTGAAACTAGAATGTTACTTGAAAGTATAATTGGTTGCAAATGTGTTTCTTCTTCAAAATTACTTTTGAACCCCTGCGAGACAGGGAGAAGGTATTTCTCTTCTCACCTCCACGGAGAAGTTCAATTCAATAGCAAGTTGGGGAGCAGACAAATAAGAGGACTTTGTTTTATCAAAAAAAAAGTTTAGTCCTCTAATTGCAAGAGTCTATAAATACACAGATGTGATTCTAGCACCCAGGACCCATAACTTTTTCTCCCACTGTATTTTAGCACAATCCAGGCACAAATGCTTAGTGAATATTTATTGAACGAGTAAATAAATGAATGAAAAGCTCTTCACAGCCTGACCCCTACCTACCTTTCGAGTTGTAGTTCCTACCATCCTCCTTCCCAAATACATGTAACCAATACTCTGGCAAAATAACTGCTGAGTTTCCTATAAATCTCTCCTGCTTTCCCACTTCAGTACCTTTGCTGTGGCACGCGGCTGCCTCGAAGGCTCTTCCCTCACAACAGACTATGATTATGTTACTATTTTTAAGCCTCATCTCCAGCAGTAACCTCCTTCATGAAAGTGTTACTGATTGTCTGAATAAGGTATAAGCCATTTCTTCTAAATCTCATAAAACTTTGAGTCTTCTGGTCATTTATTAACTACCTTATTCTATAGTTACTTTTTGTAGGTAATATATTCCCCTTGCTATACTGGAAGCTTCTTGGATATAGGCACTGGGTCTTATCAGTCTTTGTAGTGCATAACACGTAGTGCTCCATAATTGACTATTGAAATAATTATAGCAATCTGTCTTACTAGTGCTATACCACGAACCCCAGAAAATACATGCATTTTTGGTTGTCATTTCTCTTAAATCTAAGGATTGTTCTATATATAGACATTATTTAAATGCCAGAAATGGAGGGGAAAATAAACCTTTGTCAACATTTTCTTTCCAATTAATTCTACAGAAGATTGGAGCACTCACCAGGACTCTCCCTTTGTGCTTTAAATGATCATGGATCGTTTCTTTTAGAAACATCATTAGCGTCATTAAAATTCATATCTTGTGCACTTCAGAGAAGATCATTTGAGTATTTTTAAGTATAGATGTATCATTAAATTCTTAATTCCTCTGAACGTTCACCCCGTCATTCCTTCCTGCCTTACTAAAAGGTGCATCTCCATTCATTCATCTATTTACATATGATGCAAAGGTCTGAGTGGACCCTTGGGGCTGTGCTTCCTGCATGTTATTAAACATTGCTTTCTAGAAATGTCCTCTTCCTGACACTTAATGATAAAACCAAAGATATTCTCTCTCTCTCTCTCTCTCTCTCTCTCTCTCTCTCTCTCTCTCGGCTATCACCACCTGGGCAGCATTAAGAAGAAATGAAACACAAATTATCCTAGAATTGAGCCTTGAAGTGAGTTGCTCAGAGGCTTCACTCATGAAAGCATTGAAATTTTTCCATATACTTTATTTCCTAACACTTTTTGTGCTCCTGAGAAGGTTTGTAATATCTTATCAGGGATATTCACAGGATTTAAGGCAAAAGGTATAAAGAAGCTGGGCGTGGTGGAGCCTGTAGTCCCAGTACTTGGGAGGCTGAGACAGTAGGATCTCAGGGTCGAGACTTAGGATCACAACTTGGTGAGACCCTCAGCAACTTAGACCCTGTTTCAAAATAAAAAATAAAATAGGATCGGAGGTGTAGCTTGGAGGTAGAATGGCTCTGAGTTCAGTCTCCAGTGGCACGTGCACACACACACATATAAAGAGGTGGACAAAACTGTTCTTACAAAATTTGGGATATCTATTCTGATGGGTATATGGATAGAAGTTCTGGATTTCAACTTTCCAAGTCTCCTGAAAGTATTATTCCTAAAATAAATGCTCTTCCAACCAAGACATCACCGGATTTTATTTTTTTATTATTATTTTTTGTGTGTGTGGTATTAGGGATTGAACCCAGGGGCATTCTACCTCCAAGCTACACCCCCAGCCCTATTTTTTTATTCTTTATGTTGAAACAGGGTCTCACTAAGTTGCAGAGAGCCTCACTAAGTAGCTGAGGCTGGCCGTGAACCCGGCTCCTCCTGTCTCAGCCTCCCAAGTACTGGGATTACAGGCATGCGCCAGCACGCCTGGCTCAGATTTTATTTTAAATAAAATTCTCTCTTCTCCACATGCAAGATAGCTGTGACTCTGCCAATTTCTTTCTTGTGTCTTTGTCACTGTCTCCTCTTCCTAGTCTAATCATATCCTTTTTTTTCTTTTTATTCTAATTTACACCACATCAGAATATTTAGCCATAAAATACCTTTTTTTTCTTTTTGTACTGGGGGTTGAACCAAGGGACATTCTACCTCTGAGCTATACACACAGTCCTTTTTCTTTCTTTTTTTGAAACTGAGTCTATCTAGGTTGCTGAGAGTCTTGCTAAATTGCTGAGACTGTTTTTGAACCTGCAGTCCTACTGTCTCAGCCTCCCAAGTACTGGGATTACAGATGCCCCCACACCGGGCTTTGAGCTCCTTTTTTTTTTTTTTTTTTTTTTTGCAGTACTGGGGATTGAACCCAGGGGCATTCTAACTTCAAGCTACATCCCCATCCCTATTTCTTAATTCTTTATTTTGAAACAGGGTCTCACTAAGTTGCGGAGGGCCTCACTAAGTAGCTGAGGCTGGCCGTGAACCCGGATCCTCCGGTCTCAGCCTCCCAAGAACTGGGATTACAAGCGTGCGCCACCATGCCCAGCTGGGCTTCTTTGTGAAAACATCTGTTTCTCATTGAAAATATCTGTTGAGCATCTACTATCAGCTAGATCTTGGGCTAGGTAAAAAGATACAGTGGTAAATCATACATGGAGCTCACAGCCAAATGGAGGTGATATTCATTATATAATAGCATAAGCAACCATATAATAACTAAGTGTATAATAGGGTGGAGTCAGAGATTGCCTCACTGAAGAAGTGGCATTTAAGCTGACTCTAGTGGACGCAGGTGGAGATAAACCCAGCGAGGGCGAGGGGAGCATCCTCAGCATGTATAAAGGCTGAGGTAGGTGTGCAGAGGCTCGTGAGTTCAAGATAAGGAGAAGAGCAATGTGGTAGGAACACTGCAAGCAAGCCTAAGGTAGAGTGGTTTAAAGTGAGGTGGGCAGAAACCTGTACATGCAGCACCGCCACATGCCGCAGTAAGTATTTTGGACTTAATCCTAAGAGAAATAGGAAAGCTGCTGGGAGATTTTAAGTAAGGAAAAGATATGACTGGGTTTGATTATTTTAATAACTGAGTAAACTGAGGATTCAGAGAGACCATTAAAAATCCTAGTACTTGGGGGGCTGAAACGGGGGGATTGAAGGTTCAAGGCCAGCCTCAGTAACTTAGCAAGGCCCTCAACAATTTAGCAAGACACTGTTTCAAAATAAAAAATAAAATGGAGCTGGAGGCACAGCTCAGAGGTAGAATGCCCTTGGGTTCAATCCCCAGTACCACCAAAAAAGAGAGAGAATTTAAAAAGCTATTGCTGGCGTCTCAGTATGGAATGCTATTGACTCAGACTATTAGAGAGGAAGAGAGGTGGGGGTTTTTTAATCATATTGCATATTAGGGCCAAAACTCACAGGACTTAACAGTTAAAGTATGGTGTGAGTTTGGGTCAATCCTGCCTAGAGGGAGAGGGAAAGCGACCTTATGGAGTATGCTTGGCTGTGCTCAACCACTGAGCTAGACCCCCAGCCCTGTAGTTCTGTTGTGCATTTCCCTAATCTACAGCCAGTTTTTATGCCAGTTGAAAACTAAGAATTCTTTTTACATTTTTTAATTGTTGAAAAAGTAAAAGTAGTATGCATGTATGTTTGTATCACTTTGAACCTCACTATGATGTGTAATTACAATGCACTAAATAAGCATATAAAAAAAGAAAAAAGGTATTTTGTGACACATGGAAATTATCTGGAATTTGAATTTCAGTGACTATAAATAAAATTGTATTGGAATACAGCCATGCCCATTCATTATGTATTTTCTTTGGCTGCTTTTCTTGCTACAGTGACAGTTGAGTAGTTGTAACAGAGTCCATATGGCCTGCAAAGCCTAACATATTTACTATCTAGCCCTTTATAGCAAAAGTTTACCACTCCTGTTCTATAATATAGATGGATGAGTCTATGAAGGATCTAGGATAGGAAGAAATGTGACTGCCCAGTGGAAATGGACTTTTTAAAAAATAAAAACAGTGAAAGCAAGCAGAACAGGAGGAAGCCAGGAAGTTACAGAGCATAGGTAGACTCCCTTATTTTCACCTGAGCCATTACTATAAGATCATTCCAATTCTGAGCTCTTCCTGTCCTGCAGGTCCTGAGCTACTGCTCTGATCGTAGCATCTTATTCATCCAAATCCTCCAGGGGTCTCCAACCACAGATCTCCCAGCCAGGACCACTCAGCCAGGCGCTGCATGATCTGACTTTATCTTACCTCTCTAGTAATGCTTTCCGGCACTCACTTCCAATAGGACCAGACACCTCGCCCTGAATTTCAGGATTCTGTACTTTTGCTCTTACTTTTTCTTTCTCTTGGAATGTTTTTCTCTTCTCTAAATTCTAGACACACTTTATTGTTATTGTGAAATATCTCAAACATATAAAGAAGTAAAGAAACTAAAATAATAATATCTATGAACTCACCATCAAGCTTTGTGAAATCTTATCATTTTTCCATGTTGCTTTAGTTTCTAAAAATGTCAGAGACAGATATTTCTTAAAACCTCCTCAAATACCAGATCTTCTAAGTAAGCCTCCTTCATGTACCCAGTTAAAATTAAACTCTTCTTCCTGGGATTTCCTGCAGCACTTTGTACCTCTAACTTCTGACTTGTTCTGCTCTTGTATAACGTTTTTGTTGAGTATTCTTTACCATGGTCATTCCCATAGAGTAGTACAAAGATAATTTTTTTTATTTTCTTTCTTTCTTTATTTCAGTAGTGGGGATTGAACCCAGGGGCATTCTTACCTCCGTGCTACACCCCAGACTTTTTTTTATTATTATTCTTTATTTTAAAACAGGGTCTCACTAAGCTGTGGAGGGCCTCACTAAGTAGCTGAGGCTAGCTGCGAACCTGCAATCCTCCTGTCTCAGCCTCCCAAGTACTGGGATTACAAGCATGCACCACCATGCCCGGCTTCAAAGATAATTTTAGATAATCCAAGGAAAGGCACTTAAAATGTTTTCATTTTTAAATGTACATGGGAAGTATGTACACGTGTGTATTTAAACACATATTCCAAGCTGGGTGTGGTGGTACATGCCTATAATCCCAATACCTTGGGAGGAGGATCACAGGTTTGAGGCCAGCCTCAGCAACTTAGCAAGACCCTGTTTCAAAATTTAAAAATAAAAAGGGCTGGGTGTGTAGCTCAGAGGTAGAATACCCCTGGGATCCCCAGCACTAAATAAATACTTTTTAGAAATAAAAATATATTTCCAGCACATCAATTCTATGATGTCCTAGATACTCTTTAGGATAAAAATAAGTTAGGTGGAGATATTGGAAAAATACTGAGTAAATAATATCAGAAAGATATTGAGTAAACTATTCAGATGATATGACAAAAAATTTTGAAGGTTGTGCTCAAGTAATTTAGCATAGAAATTTTTAGTTTACCAGAATGCAAATCCTTGACCACAGAGACCCAGTTTTATTTATTTATTTTTTTATCCACAAAACATCCAACTCAGAATAGGTGTTCATTTAATTGAATTGATTGCTCTTTGGGGCAGTAATATAAGACCTTTGAAAATCATATGAAACTTCCCAAACCTTCTGACAGACAACTGGTAAATATTTTCCCCGCACTGAGTGTCAACGCCAGGGACCGATGGTACATTTCCCCCTCTCTTCCATGCCCATTATGACAAGTTGCCCTCACTGGGGCTTGACACATGTGAAGTAATCTAACTACAGTCATGCTCTGAAGGAGCGAGGACCCGAGGTTGCCAGGATGCTCACGTTAGTTTTCCTCAACAAGCCAGTCTCGGCAGATTTCAGTGTGTGTACCACTTTGGTTCTTGGATCTGGTCCAGTTCACACACCCACACACACAGACACATGCCCACGCACATTTTTTCTCAAAACACTATATATATATATACACACACACACACATTTAGAGAAATCTTTCTCAGCCTCCTTAAAAACCTCTATTTTGTGACATTGTCTCCTTATTGTTCACCTGGAACCATCTGAAGTCACGTTGGCAGCTGGATTTCGTCTCGCGACTTGGCACTGAGGAGTCATTTTGTCATGTAGCAGCCCCCGTCGATGGTGTCAGCCAAACAATGTCAGATGGTTGCAAAACTGCTGTCCTGTCTTCCAGCTTTTTCCAGTAAGTGTGATCCTGTAAGAAGTTTTGCTCCTCCTACCTTGAAAGGACCTTGTATGCTCTCAGAGGTCAGAGGAGCCTAATTGCAGTGAAAGGGTTCACTTTGTTTCCTTGCCTGTAGCCTGGGTTTTGAGGTGATGGTTTGGAGACATGGGGAGTAGGGGGAGTCACTTAGGTCTCTGAGTCACAAAAGGAGATCAGAACAACATATCTGAAGTTTGGCTTGACCCCCGAAGCTTCACTCATTGTGGGATAAATATGCTTCCTGAGGTCTGTGAAACTTCTGCAAATGACATTTTCTCCTCTGTTTCTTAATTCCTACAGCTAAGATACAGGTTTTTCCTGATTTTAAAACCCTAGGCCAGCCAGGCATGCTAGTGCATGCCTGTAATCCCAGCTATTCAGGAGGCTGCGGCAAGAGGATCATGAGTTTGAGGCCAGCCTGGGCAACTTACCAAGATTCTGACAAAAAAAAAAAAAAAAAAAAGCCCTAGGCCAGGACTGGTTTGTAACCAGAATAACTGAATAACTGGAGTATATAACTTTATACTTTATCTTTCAAATAAGGACACTTTTGACATTAAAAGGGGGTGCTGGGGAAAAAGGCATAAACCAGGACCCTCACAGGCAAACCATGATGTTAAGTCATCAGACTTAAATCACTTTTTTTATCAAAAGATTGTTTAGTTTTATTAATACAACTCCAGAACCAAAGTTTCAAGTGTGTTTGCATTTGAGAGGGCGTGGCTTCACAATGTTATAAAAGAAGCTTCTTCTGTGACATATAGAAAGTAATCCATAGCCAGTAGGCCAACTTAGTCACAGATTTCTAGGCTTAGAACTTCAGATTCCTGACTTTAAGACATTAATAGAAGGGGAGAGGGAAAATAATTATCTAATGTTAGGAAAGTGCTGTAAATTTTGCAAGAAAGTATAAATAACACATAAATGATCAGAACAGTAAATAATATTGACACTCATCTCTATACTGATGTACATGAAATAAACATGCTACAGAATACACATACGGTTATCACCATTCATAGGTTGACCACTACATCAAAAACAAACATGGGTTCTTTTCATTACGTTTGCATCATAATTGTTAAACTACTTTCTTTTGTGAATTCAGAATGCTCTTGAGTGATACAGCCTGCTCAGAAGTCTCCTACACTCTCCGTTAACACATCAGCATGCTTAGCTGGGTGCACACCTGTAATCCCAGTACAGGGGAGGCTGAGACAGGAGGACTGAACGTTCGAGGCCAACCTTGACAACCTAGTCTACTTTTGCCTTCATTTTAACTAAACACTTTTTGTAGAACTACTACGTGCAATTAAGGGGAACATAAAGTCAAGCTATGGCTTATAAACTAGATGAAGTGGCAGATCTAGGTAACTGTTAAAAAGTTGGTCAGGATTTTCAGCTACCAGATTTTTTTTTCTCACCCAAACTCACTTTTTTATTTTTTATCTGTGGTATTGGGTATTGAACCCACGGACATTCTACCTCTGAGCTATACCTCAAGCCTTTTTTATTTTCATTTCAAAATAGGGTCTCACTAAGTTGCTGAGAATCTATGTTTCTGAGGTGTCCTTGAACCTGCAATCCTCCCGTCTCAGCCCCCCAAGTACTGGGATTACAAGTGTGCGCTACTATGCCCGGCCAAACTCACTCTTTTATGGTCTAAAATCACTATCTTGGATTTAGTAATGGCTTAAAAGTATCAAAATGAGAATGTTTCCCTCTCCACTTACAAACATACACAATTATATTATGTGCCTCATTAGTACTCAATGATGGGAAGGACAATTAGAAGTAAAATTAGATTTTTAGCTGGGTATGGAGATGCACACTTGCAATCCCATACTTGGGAGACTGAGACAGGAGGATTGCAGGTTCGCGGCCAGCCTCAGCAACTTAGTGAAGTCCTGTAGAACTTAGTGAGAACCTGTTTCAAAACAAAAGAATAAAATAGGGCTAGGGGTATAGCTTGGAGGTAGAATGCTCCTGAGTTCTATCCCCAGCATCACACACACACAAAAAAAAAAAAAAGATTTTTGTCAACGTTTATCAAATGAATGTGTAATAAAGACAAGATTTTATGTAAAATATTACTTTAGGATTAAATCACTTTGATGGGAGCCTGAGACAGGAGGATCATGGGTTCATGGCCAGTCTCAGCAATTTAGCAAGGCCTTCCACAACTTAGTGAGACCCTGTTTCAAAAAAGCAAAAACATAGGGCTGGGGGTATAGCTCAGAGGTAGACTGCCCCTGGGTTCAATCCCTAGTAACACACACATACACACACAGCACTTTGAAGCCAGGTGTGGTGGTGCACACCTGTAATCCCAGTACTTGGGAGGCTGAGACGGGAGGATCCAGGTTTGCGGCCAGCCTCAGCTACTTAGTAAGACCCTGTTTCAAAATAAAGAATTAAAAAAATAGGGCTGGGTGTGTAGCTCAGAGGCAGAATGCCTCTGGGTTCAATCCCCAGTACCACAAAAAAAATAAATAAAAAAAAATAAAAGGACTGGGGGTATAACTCAGAGGTAGAATGCTCCTGGGCTCAATCCCCAGTACCAAAAAACAAAATAAAACCAAAAAACAACACTTTGAGCTCCTTGTCCTCTACTGGCAGAGCCTCTCAAACTAGGTTCTCTAGATTCAACTTGAAAGTCTAAGAGTTTGAGAATTTAAACTTTCATTTTCATTGCAATGAAAGGCCTGTGATTTAGGTGCCTCTGTTTGCATTGTTTACACTGGTCCATTATTTGTCCTTACATGGGAGAACTTTAATTGTCCCTGGCTGTTCCAGTCAGCATCCTCACTGCTGCGACCCAAAAACCCTGATGACAACAACCTACAAGGAAGGTTGATTTGCTTACAGTTCTGGAGAGTTCAGGGGTTCGGACTGTGTTTGGATGGGTGAAGCCTGGGGAGCTCAGGGCATGGCAGCAGGAGGCAGAGAGAGAGAGCATGTGTGCAAGGTCTGCTCTGACATCAAGAAGGCCATAAGCAGGAGAGAGAGCAAGGGTAGGAGGTACCATATATAATCCTCAAGGCCACACCCTCAGGGACACATCTGCAGCAACCAAGCCCCGCAATATGGTAGCAGGATGCTGAATTCAAGAATCTATACTCCTAAGAAAGAAGAATCGCAGGCTCAGCAACTTGAGAGGCCCTCCTCAACTTAGTGAGACCTTGTTTCAAAATAGAATAGGGCTGGGGGTATAGCTCAGAGGTAGAACGCCCCTGACTTCAATCCCCAGTACCATAGTGGGGGAAAAAAAAGAATCCATACTCACTGTCATACTCATTGTGTAAGAGATGGATTTCAGCAAAACATCATTCATTACATTAATAATTTGCACTTAATTAATTTTATAAACTTTTTAATTATAAATTTGTGTTACTTTTATAATAGCACATTTTCTGACACCTAGACATATGTTAATACATATTAGAGAAGCATGACAGAGAAAAATAACTTAATTTTGAAGGTTTACTTGAATTTTAAATTTAAGAATCAATGCTGAAGCCAGGCATGGTGGCACATGCTTGTAATCCCATTACTTGTGAGGCTGAGACAGGAGGATCTCAGGTTCGCAGCCAGCCTCAGCTACTTAGTGTGGCCCTCTGCAACTTAGTGAGACCCTGTTTCAAAAATAAAGAATGAAAAGTAGGGCTAGGGGTGTAGTTCAGAGGTAGAATGTCCCTAGGTTCCATCCCCAGTACCCAAAAAAAAGGAAGAATCAATGCTGAGAGGTGGCACACTCCTATAATCCCAGTACTTGGGTGGGTAAGACAGGAAAATTGTAGATTGGAGGCCAGGACATGTAACTGTCCTGTCAAAATAAAAAATAAAAAGGGTTTGAGTGTAGCTCATAGGTAGAATACCCCTGGGTTCAATCCCCAGTACCACAAAAAAAAAAGAATTTTAAAAGTCAATGCTAATATAACACCAAAAGCATAGATAACAAATGTAAAAACTAGAAAAGTGAAATGACATCAAACTAAAAAGCTTCTACAGAACAAAGAAAGCACCAAATATAAAGGTGACCACAAAAGGGGAGAAAATATTTGCAAACTGATAAGGAGTTAATATTCAAAAGAAACTAGGAACTCATACAGTATTAAAGCAAAAAAAAAAACAAATAGCTTGATTTTAAAAAGGGCAAAGAACCTGAACAGACATTTTCCAAAGAAATCATACAAATGGCCAACAGATATATGAAAAGATGCCCAACATTACTAATCATTAGAGACTTATAAATCAAAAATACAATGAGGCACTATCTCACACTGCTAGTACAGCATATATCAGAGTGACATAAAATAATGGTGTAGCCATTATAGAAACCAATATGAAGATTCCTCAAAAGATTAAAATTTGAACTACCATGTGACCTAGCAATACGACTTCTGAGTCTGTGCCCAAAAGAATTGAGAACAGAATTTCAAAAAGGTACTGTGCTCCTGTGTTCGGTACCGGGGATTGAACCCAGGGGCGTTCTACCTCCGCGCTACGCCCCTGGCCCTATTTTTATACTTTATTTTGAAACTGGGTCTCACAAAGTTGCAGAGGGCCTCACTAAGGAGAGAGAGAGAGAGGGAGAGAGAGAGAGAG
>PVJS01014760.1:12596-39967 GCA_004027185.1 Glis glis | reverse complement strand
CACACACACACACACACACACACACACACATAAAAAAAACAGGATTCAGTCAACAAAAATAACTAGAGGAATATCAATATAAGAACTGGCATGAACATTAAACATATAATACTTACAGAAATAAGACTAAATAAGAGTTAAAGAAGAATCAGTATCATGTGTAAAGACCATCTGCCTGAACAGTAAATATAGTACAACTATAAGAAATGATGGAAGAACAAGGTGCTCATATTCCAAACAAAAAATTTTAATTGCTTTCAATTTTTATTAATAATGGTGGTAGTAGAATAAATATTGTTGCTCTGATACTGTTGTATGAATAAGGAAAGATAAATTAATAATTATAGGATATTCTAATTCCATTATTACCTATGTTCTTTAGAAACATGATTCTCAGTGTAGAGAAAAAAATACAGATGTTATAGAGATTAAATTAAAAGCCCTGTAGTCCTAAATATGAATTGGAAAAATTAATGTAAATTCAAGAGGCATAAATACGTGTATTTCATACAGACATACGTTTTCCTGATACACGTACATACATGTGTATTTCCAAGCTTGGTTCACTAGAGAAGCCTGGAGACAGTCACCAGCCCAGGAGCAGTACACTGCCATAGCACTCAGATTGGGTACTTATAATGCCTTTTGCCACCACAGGAAATCAGGACTTTTAAGAAAATATATGATTTCAGGTCTGGAGAAAGTTGGAACTAAGTAAGCCAGTATAGCAAGAAAGCTCCAAAAGTCTTCTAGGGTCATGTAAAAAATGACCCTGGAGGCTCTCACTGGTCAAAGCTGTGACAATTTGAGCCTGTAAAGGATAATAATTGTGATTAATTGAAACTCAAAAATATTCATAGGTTCATAATGATATGTAAACAATTAATTGGACAACTTCAGAGATGATAGAGAAGCAATTCCATGTTTGAAAATTGTAAATAAAGAAAAAATGAGCCTTTGTATTACCTTTCCTATGTGAACTATATCATTGAGTAGCCAAATTGTAAATGACAGAGAGTATCTCTTTATAAATATATTCCAACTGATAAATGAGGAAAAGATATAACTCACATAGGATTGTTTTGCAACTCCCAATTAATAAATAGACCTACACATTGAGCTTCAGTAAGCACTAACATCAAAAAAGAAAGTGATGATCAGACATTAAGTACTACCTGATTAAAGACCGCCTACAGTTCTGTAAAGAGATGTAGCTGATAATTTGCAGGACAGAGGAACATGTTGAACTGCACCATAGGAATACAATCAGCAAAATCCAAACTCTGGGAAAGGCTACAGGTTGAATGGTCCAGATTCTTCAAAAGATACAAAAAGGAAAAGGAAGATCGTGTAGATTTACAGAAACAAAGAAACATTTTTTTTATTTTAATAGGCAAGACTACAGAACAGTACCCAGGGAAGATGCACATTTGGGTGATAAAACTATTGAGAAATAGGACATGATTGTTATATAAGCCGGGAGATGATTCCTTTTAAGTAAGGAAGGGGATGAGATTGGAGAGGCCAGTGAAGGTCTTATGAAACCACTAGGGACGTCCTATTTCTTGATCTGGGCAGTGGTTAAAATGGGTATTTGCTTTATAAGTATTTCATTAAGTATGTATACATTTGCTTTGTACACTTTTCATTATCTGTGCTTTATTTTAAAATTAAAAGGTTTGATTTTTTCTCATTGTTGAGGGGTCTCATATGATCATGCCATTAAACAGAGAGAACCAGTTTAATCTCCAGTGCATACTTACAGAAGTGGATTCTTTTCTTTTCTTTTTTTTCGTGCTTGCAACAGAACAAAAAAACAAGCCAGGACTTTTAAAAACAAAGGTATTTGTTATAATAATAAATACCAGGGAATCTAATTCCATAGTTTCTCTTTGGTGGCTGGTAAGTTGCTTATCTAATTACAGTGCCAGTATCAGACCAATTATATATCTAGAAAGGGTCATCACTCTATTATTTAAAGAGTTCAGTCAGGCGGTAGAGATGTTTGAACCCCACAATGGCTACCTTATTTTCATTTGCCCTAACAACAGAACAGTTGAATTTCACCGTGTATGCAAAAAATAGTCACTTTTTCCAATGTGTAATAAAGAATGGTGTCACATACATTTATGGATGGGTGAAGGATGATGTTTACTTGGATACTGGTCTCATTCTTATTTAATGGGATCTAGGGTGCCCAGGAAAATGGTTCAGTATGCCACAGTTTCCATGAAGTTTAGCTCAGTCAATGATTATGGACAAAATTCAATTCCATGGATCAAATGGAAATGGTACAAATGATCCACATGAAACACTGAGTGCCTTTCTTTGGTACAACACACAAAGGCTTTCAAATGCAGCAGATCCTTATTGTTGTGATTAATAGTGATAGTTGAGAACTTATTTTCCTTTGTATCGCACTTTATTTCTTTGCATTGAATCGAGCAGATGAGATGGCTTAGCAACAGTAATAAAACCAGTACAATCACTGTCTAGCCTATTTTTTTTAACATTGTGCTGTATATTACTAATTGATTTGTTTCTTCTTGAAGGGCTCTGCAATATACTTAAAATGAAACCTAGTGCTTAATGGATTTTTCTTTACTGGGCTGTCTATAACCAATCAGTATTTTCATGTTTGTGGGTTCTTTATACAATTTAGATGTGAATGAGTATTAAACTATGTTTCCAGTGTGCAGTATGTGTAAGAATAAGATAAAGCCATTCTTTTTTTCATAAATGACTTTTAATAAAATAGGGATTTGTTTGTTTAAGAGAAGAAGGAAGAAGCAGGCTTCCTCCCTCCCCTGTCCCCAATCCCAGCTCTTCCCTGAGGCCATTTGGTCCTCTTATAGCTCCTCAGAGCTTCAAAGACCAATGCAGACTGTCAGTGGGGGAACTACGGGGACCCTCACACCCTCAGATTGGCAGCCCAGCATCAAGCCGGTCTCATTGCTGGTCTCACTGTGACCTTGACCTCTTTAAAAACCAAAGTTCTACCCTATTGCTTATGGCACAGTTCCTCTTTCTTGTATCTCTCCTTCCTGACCTTGTAAACATTCCAGTTACTGGATTTCCCTTTAGATACCACCTGGCTCCCTGTGGCCTGTCCTGGGTCTAGATCCCTGGCCCTCACCACCTGCTTTCCTTGGCTGGTTCCCATGACCTACCAAAGCCCACACTCCACCAGGCTAAGCTACTATTGGGGCCACTGTGGGACTTTCTGGGACTGAGAACCCACCACAGAACCCTGACCAGTCTCTCCCCTGTCCTTTCCTGGTGGCCTGCCTATTCTCTGGTTCTGAGCAACCTTGGTATGGTCTGTCCTGGCTTGAACTGAGCTTCAGGCTCAGGGATTGAAAAGGAAGAAAACTAACATTCAGAAAAATTCCATGCGGATTTCCTGATAATCCTAGCACCTTTTAAAGCCTGGAACTTGGCTTGGCAGATGACCTACATTTATTCCAAACTTGTCCAGTTAAACACTCATTCTGTAAGCTGCAAAATGGTCACTCAGCTTCTCTGAACTTAAATTTCCTGTTATTTACAGGGAACACTATAACTCTACCTTAAGCACTAAAGGCTTCACACATGTATGAAAGAGTAAAGTGTAAAGGCATTAAAGAGTAAAGGCATTTCAAACATGTATGAAAGCCCAGTGCCTGAGCCGCATTAGGTTTTTGCCACCTTCATGGCTGGAGATGCCTCCTAGGTATCTAAGGTTCAAGGCCCTTCACACACACACACACACACACACACACACACACACACACACACACGGAAGAATAAGACAAGTCAGGAAACAAACAGCTTCTACCTGAGCATCGAAGCCACCTTGACTTATCCCGCCCCCTGGGGCCACTGTTGCTAATTCTCTTGCCTAGCAGGTTCTGAACCTGCCTGCTTTCATCTATAACATCATGCCCAATGCCTTTTACTCTGGTGACACTGCTGAAAATTGCCCTAGCATCTTCTGACCCTCTCATGGTTCTATCCTAGCTTAGCTTAGAACTGATCTCTTGCCTACCCAGCCCCAAGTACCTGCTCAATCCTTCCTGCTTCCAGCGTTTCTCTTACATTTGTCTCCTGTGGGAGCCTCCTAGGCCCACAACAGTTAATACCATGAGGCTCAGGGCAATAATCCAACCCTCAGGCAAGGATCTGGAAATTATTAGAGTTTGTTCTAAGTAAGCACCTTCAGAGGGACACTAGAAAGAAAGCAGAATAGCAATCATTCCCCTTATACAAAGTCATAGGTACCCCCGGTTCTAGAGTACCCATCTCAAAAAGAAGATTCTAGCATTAAAGAAGGTCCTGAGAAGGACACAGGAGACCAGGAGCTCATGTGGGGACAATCTGAAAAGGCTGGAAGTCTTCAAGGCAGAAGGCTGGAAGGGCTTGGTCACCACCAAAGAAGGAGTCATTCTCAATATTGGTTCCTTCTCCAATGCTGACAGGCTCAGAAAAGTTACTTGCTCTCTGTAGAATGTTCTTTCTTCACCTGGACAATGAGGTAGGTGAGTCTAGTCTACAGAGCTGGATGAGGACCAGATTCTCTTGGCAAGACTCTTACATAAAACATGTATCACCTCTCCATCCCCTCCTAGGAGCTACTGAATCTGAATCCCCAGGGCCCTGGAATCTGGATTTTGAAGGTTCTCAGGTTGTTTGGGAACCACCAGATTTGGTGATCTCCAAGGAGGCCTCTTGCTGTGACATCCTATATTGTCTTTGAGGTTCCAGACAGACTGAACAAAGGAAACCAAAGGGGCGAGGCTTGAACGAGACCAGCCCACTCACATGAGAAGCAGGACAACCCTTACACAATGAGCAATAAACCCAGAACTCCATACCCCCAAGATGTGGTGCTGATGGGAGACATAAATTGACTCCAAACAGAGTCAGGCAGATTTATGAGGGTCAGTGCCATCCGAGAGAGCAGGAAGCACCACCATGCCTCCAAGGCTGCTGGGAACAGCAGAATCCTGGCTGGATGAATCATGAGCCTGACCTGGGATGGCAAACCCTCAGTTCCCATGGAATCCACTTTAGAAAAAGTTTCCTCTCTGGGCCTTTCCATCAGAAATGGCTGAAAATAAAAACAAAATTTCGTGTATAGAAACCACCTGAGACCAATATATGTCCATCGAATTGGGAAAACACTGGTCCCTTTATTGAGAAACAGCCCTAGAGTTTCTTCTTTATGGAATGGGGGCATAAATCTTGAGACTGGGTGTCTGTTTCCCACAGTGAGAAATTGAACATGAAGTTACACCCTTTCTAAACTAAACTCATTATGCATCTCTAATGCCTAATGTAGTGCTAAGCACCTTGCTTAGGTCATCATTTAATTTTCACTGAAAGCCCAAGTAGTAGTTGGTATAATCTCCACTTGTTTGGATTAGAAAATTGAGGCTCAGAGAGGTAATACAATCTAACCTAGGTCTCACAGATAGCCAGGGACAGAATCCAGATGGAGAAAAATTGGCCCATCTGAATCCAAAGCCCATGACTCCCTTCCTACCTCAAAAGATGTCCCACCTGGCTAAGAGATAGAAGCCCAGCAGCTCTGGGAATGGCTCAGAACCTTCTGAACAATGTTAGTTAACCTAGGCTGAAGTTAGAAGTGGGTCCCACAGAAGGTGAGATGCTCAGTTGAAGGGCGCTGAGCCTTCAACTGTCTCCCCCAGCACATGTATTCTTTATTTCTAGGATTGAATGAACTAAATGAACTGCCATGTTTCTGCAGATTAACAAGGCTCCTCCAAATCCCAGCCACTTGCTGTAGGCACAAGCTGGGTCTACAGAATAGGCTTCTGGATGGACATAATGGGAGAGGTGGATTTTTCAACTCACTTCCTAGTTTTTCTTTTTCTCCCTGCCCCCAACCTCATCTTTAACTCACGGAGTTTAAATTCCCAGGTGCTGCTGGGAATGTTCACTGAAACTCCCCTAGCCATATTTCCCATTGTCAGAGACAATACCAGTCTTGGATACAGTTCGGAGTCATTGATGCAACATTTTTAGAGTTTGGGACTTTGCAATGACATCCCTGCCCCCTTGGTTCTTTTAACATGCCAATCTAGCCCCTTTAAGAATGAAGGAACTAGATCAAGGTTCACAGTCAGTCATTGATTGGGCTAACGTGGGAAGCCTGTGTGGCCCTCTAGTATAGCCCACATGTGGAATTTGGCCTCTTGAGCAGGTAAGGGTAACTGGGCAAACAAGGTCTGCTAAAATAACTTTTGCAAACAACTAGCCCTTTGAATGATCAGGTTTGCCCCTATGTAACACAAATAGATCAGAAAGTTAACCACCAGCCATTCACCCCAAAGGTAAATGGACTCATTTTACCTCCTCACCCTTGAAATGACCTTCAGGAACCAGGTAGAAATCAGCATCTTCATTTGAAAAAAGAAAAAGCATGTGTTAGATATCTTGTATGCACTGGAACCCCACTAGAACTTCGGTCTCCCTGTCCCAAAAGCCCACCACAACTGGCCCAGTTTTCAGATTATCAGTCCTGCCCAGGGTAATCTCAATCTGATTGCTTATAATTGGCAACCCAAATTAATCTCTCTTATTTTCATCATTAAATTAGTTCAAAGTCTTCAAGAAGTTTTCCCTTTAATATTTCACTTTAATGTTTTAGTGAACAAAGCTATGTACTCTCAAATTAATTTCTTCATCATTTTCTGCGGGTAAAATTTGACCTAATCTCTCTTTAAAGAGAAATAATTTTGGCAATCTGATAATGAGGGTTTTTTATTTTATGTATAAGTAATTTATGGAGAATACATTTTTTAAAGTTTTTATAAGTTGAAAAAAATGTTACAATTGTGGCCAACAAGACATCTGACAACTCCCCAAGGTCTAGCCTGGCTCAAAGGTAGAATGTTTGAAAGGAAATGGCCCAGTGGTGGGGAGTGGGGTGATGGGGAGGGTTTGTGCTGAGTGTTCCTGTGGTGCTCCCAGAAAGCCACCTAAGGCTACTGGACAAGGACGGAGCACAGCAGGAAGCTGGTGAGAGCCTAGATAAAGGGGGCAAAATTGAACAAATTTGACCTTTTTTTCATTTTTTTATGTTCATTTATTGGTGCATTGTAATTATACATTTTGATATATGTCAGGGTATCAACATCATACATGCACACATTGCTCATTTAGCCCTCCCTCCAATCCCACCCTATTCCCTCCCCCTTCCCTCCCTTTCATGCTCCAGATAGTGATTGAGTCTTGTAAGTTTGTGTATGTACATCATTTTTTATACTCCCTGTTGCATAGAGAACCTAAAAGCCACTCTCATTGCTTTTCCAACTCCAACCTGGTTGTACTAAGGAGGCTGAGCCCAGCTCTGCCATGGGCCTGTGACCGAGTATCTGATAGGAGTGGGACTCCTGCTCCTGCCTGTCCTCGTCCCAGGGCCAGGGCTGGCATCGTGGGGCTGGTGCTGTGTCCAATTTACTCTTTCTGTTGCCTCCAAGGTACAAGGTTCCTATATGCAGTTGCTCCTTTGGGAGCATATTAGATGCAGTCGCAGTAGCATAGATTGAGGCCTGTGGTTTGTCCAGCACTGTGCTGGACGCAATGAGAGATCAGGAGAGTACTCGGTCACTGTCCATGGCTGTCCCACCTGAAAGGGGACGTCACTCCCCACCACAGCAGTGCTGGGTCTTCCTATGGTTTTCCTTCCTTTGCTGCCCTGTACCATGGCTGGTTGCATCTATCTTGGTTTGTGTCAGTAGCTGTAAGCTTCTTTAGGCCAGAGTTCAAGTCAGCTCCATCTGTGTCTCTCTAATGGTATTTTACCCAGGGTCTGGCACACAGTAGGCTCTCAGCAGAAGTTTCCAGCTCCAATGGCTGATCAGTGTTTCTTGCCCCAACCTTGGTGCCATCTTGGAATGTGTGCTTGGGCCCATGGAGCAGACGAATTGGAGACAACCCAGGGAGGGCCTGGAGGGGGCAGCCAGGTCGGGTGGGTGACTGCCTCTCCTTTTATGCTGCAGTTCACTGGCTGTTCACCACATGCGGGGCCAGCGGGCCCCACGGCCCCACGCAGGCCCAGTGCAACAACGCCTACCAGAACTCCAACCAGAGCGTGGTGGTGGGGAGCGAAGGGCCCCTGAAGGGCATCCAGATCTGGAAAGTTCCAGCCACCGACACCTACAGGTGCGTATGGGAGAGGGGGAGACCCACTCTTCTGAAGAGGACCGGAGTCCTGCCTGAGGGTGCATGCCCCCGGGTGCCTGAGCATGCCAAGTTTCAAGGGTCATAGGCGCTGGCCCTTAGTGGGGCGTAGGGGCTGGGATATGGCAATAAAGGAAGATATGTCCTTGAGGAGCTCACAGACTCATGGCATGAGTGCATGAGCTAGCTTCAAAATTATTACTAATAATTATAACTGTTCTTTGACTACCATTCGATGGGACAATGCATGTAAAAATGTTTGGAAAACAAAAATATTATGCACACAAAAGCTAATGTTCTTATCCTCGAGCTTCCTTTCCTGAGTATTCACTGTTCACACTTCAAGCAAGCTGTTCTCTAATGCTCATCCTCCCTCCAAGCTCAGCCCCACTGTTTTCCACTAGGCCAAGGCCTGGCAGGAGGAGGCCTGACTCCCCTGCGCCCCCTTGAGGCCACAGCATTAAGCAAAGGTAATGGGGAGACTGAAGGGCCAGTTAGAAGATGCTGAAGCAGCTTTGAGAACCATTGAGTTCCCCCAGACTGGGGATTTAGATAAATTGGTGACATCTCACATAATCTCTGTGATGTAGGCAATGCCCATCAGCAGTCGCCCCACAGTCACCTCCCAAACCTGGCCCTGCACAGTAGGGTATCCGAAAGGAAGTATCTTCATCATGCAGTGTTGGTGCAGCTTCCCCAGGGGATGGCCACAGTGCGAGGTGAGCTCTCCTTCCCCTCCCGGGGCCTCCACCCCCCAAGAAAAGGGACTTCTCAGGTTGCCTGGTTTTCTCTCTCCAACATCCCTGGGACAAATGTGTTCCAGGGAGAACCCTCAGTGTTTTGTAAGTGGCATTCTGGGCAGGAATGGGATAAGGTTTGATTACAAACAGATTAGCTGTGCCAGGTCCCAACCTCACCCTAACCCCAACAAACGTCCCAAACACACCCAGCCACCCTGGGGCCAGCCACACCAAGAAAGCCAGGCCTCCCCTCCTGCCAAGCAGAAACTCCATGTGTCTCAGAGCAAGGATAAAAGGACTCCTGGGAAGAAAGGGATGAAAGCGTGTTAAGATCAGAGGAGGCATTCGCCTGCTTTTATCAGTGAGGTGGGCAGCACTGATGTTGTTATTGTTGATATCGCCGTGTTTTTATGCCAGGAAACTGGAGTCAGAGCCACCAATCAAATGCTCACAGTCAGTGGCAGGGCTGGGATTTAAACCAGCGCCCTCTGGCTCAGAGCCGTGCTCTTGTACTAGCACCCACATCTGGAATCTGGGAAGCACGAAGAGGACAGGAGGGGCAGGAAAGGAGAGTGGGCATCGGAACCATCTACCGCCCACCTCCAGGAAACATCCAGAAATGAGCGCCTGGGAGGGGAAGCCCACCACCCAAAGGGGTATTGGTAATACACCCCACATACAAAACTCAATCTGAAGAAGAAAGCAGAGAAGCTGTGAGGTAGGGATCCCAACAGTAAGCCCCCAACAATGCCCATTGTCCCCTCCCAGCCCAGGGTAATTCCAAAGACAGATCGGCCAAGACACAGAGGCTCCCAGCCAGGAGATGCCCCAGATGGGGCCATTTGGGCTGCATCCCCCCAAGACAGTGTGAATCAGCCCGCTTCCAAACTTGCACAGGTGACCTCATCCCTCGAGACCCTGTTTCCCCAGTTGTAGAGGCAGGGGGTGCTCACACCGACCCGGCTGGTTGGGACAATGCTGTGTGAGTGCCTAGCACAATGGCTACAGGTGGCAGTAGCTCCCTGGCCTGTGGGCAGAGAAATCAGCTGCAGCGACAATAGTAACAGACAGCAGGCAGAGACAGACTGGTCCCATAAGTGTTAGTTCCTGACCTTTCTGTTTCTGACGGCTTTACTCCGACTTCTTCAGACGGGCTCTGAGTTTTGAAAGATTTGGCCTGCTCGACGAACTACACTTATTAAGCAATAATTAATTCATTTTCCCATTTATTATTAATCACAGCCATATGTAAGTCTAGTCAGGTTTCTGGTCTGCATGAAGTGTCACAGTCTCGCCACACTGTGTTGATATAATCCCAGCTAAAATCAGAGAACCGTTTGCATTCATCACTCTGAAATAGTGAGGCTATCTCGTAGCCCCTGGCATTCTCTGGTGATCGCCTTGTTGGAGACATAGAAAAGGAGCCATTTTTGCTGTTGAAGTAGGGTGCTTGGAAGTGTTCACATCAGTAAAGGGGACATTACGATCTGGTCTAAGATAGCACCTTATCAAAACAGGAGAGTCACAAGTAAAAAAACATTGGGTTTGAGTTTTCATCATCATGAGTGTTGAATACACGTGTCTTTGCCAAAAAATGGCTCTAACAGATATTCCTGACCCTAACCTCATCCTTTTTTTTTTTTTTTTGCCATACTGGTAATTGAACCCAGGGGCATTCTACCTCCAAGCTACACCCCCAGCCCTATTTTTTTTTTATTCTTTATTTTGAAACAGGGTCTCACTAAGTAGCTGAGGCTGGCCGGGAACCTGCGATCCTCCTGTCTCAGCCTCTCAAGTACTGGAATTACAAGCATGTACCACCACACCCGGCTCTCACCTCATCCTTGACCCTGGATGGTACTGGGGGCTGTGATGACATTGTCTACTGGTCACAGTAACTTAGTAACCAAAGAAGCAGATAGCCAATGATTTGCTTTTTAGACCAAATCAAAATATCTCCAAGTTAGACTACCCACGCTGAGCAGTGAGTACCCTTTTCTGAAGGAGTTTTTCTCCTTTAGTAAGTACAATTGATCTAGTGAGCAAAACAGGGAGATGCCTGAGGCCATAAGGAAAAGGTCCTTGGGGAAACAGGGTGGGAATCCATCTATTCTGGAAGTGTGGCGCTCCGCTAGTGCTGTCTGGCTGCCACTTGACCTGAAACTATGATGGCTCCTACTGGTCAGGGAGGAAAGGGAGCTTACATCTAACACTGCTACAGGCCAGGGTGTGGCGTCCATTGCCTGGGGCTTCCTCCGGATGGTGAAGGCACCTCGAACCCCTACTCTTAATTGGGTCCATCTCCCCCTCTCTGCTCCTTCATCTACCACCACAAAGGAAGAAGCCCAGGAGGAAGAAGAGGAGACAGCAGGCTGGTCCGACCCCTGAGCCCCGTCTCTTCCCCCACCTGCTTTCCCTGCCCGGGATTCGCCTCTTCCTCTGTCCACACAGCAAGAGTTGATGTGATTGCTCCATCCCAGTCCACCTGCTGGGCTTGTTCCCCTCCCGCCTTGAAAGTCTCAAGGAACCATAGCTAGCACCTATCAAGAGGCCGCACCTGACACCAAGTGTACACAAGAGAGTGAGGTCCAGCCCTGCCCAAGAGGAGCCGCACCAGCGGGGGTAGTGGACCTGGGAACAAGCATTTCTGTGCAATGAAGAACTAAAATGGACGTTTACACAGATTAACGCTGTCAGATACCTTCCGGGGGAAGGCGTTTCACTTGGCCTGAGTTCATGCACAGCTTCCTCCAAGAGATAGAGCCTGAATTCGGTCTGAAGGCCATGAGTCATCAGCAAGGAGGCAGGAAGGACGGGAGGAGCACTGGGGCCCTTGTCTTCGGAGGATACAGTAAGTCCTGTGACTGAGCCTGCTGGAGTAAGGAGGCTGGAGGCCTCACCTCCCAGTGCCTGGAGCTCCTGCTGGTGGCGGTGGGAGGGTGGGAGCAAGAGAGCCGAGCCTGCAAGCAGGCAGAGCAGGTGTGAGTCAAAGGGGCTAGACCAGGGCAGGGAGACCAGGATGGGGAAGAGGAGCGGGCCCAGGGCCGTAGGCTCTGGGAGGTGGGCAGATTCCAGGACAGTACTCAGTACTCACAGCAATCAGTACTCAGAGCAATCACTTCATCTCTTGCTGTGTGGACAGAGGAAGAGGCAAATCCCGGGCAGGGGAAGCAGGTGGGGGAAGAGACGGGGCTCAGGGGTTGGACCAGCCTGCTGTCTCCTCTCCCTCCTCCTGGGCTTCTTCCTTTGTGGTGGTCGTGAAGGAGCAGAGAGGGGAGATGGAGTACAGGGGTGGAGAAACGGAGGACTGTGAGCCAGGCCTCTCTCCCAAGGAGCTTGACTGAGAAGGAAGGGCAAGGTCAGGCACCAGGCAGGGGGTGCCTGGTTAAGGGGGACCTCTGGACTGCGGTTCTGCGTAATGACAGTGGAGAGGGGATGGAAGGCCATAAAAAGAGCATCAGTTATGGGGTTTGTGCTGGGGGGGTGCACAAAGCTTCGCCTCATCATACGCCGGGAAGGACAATGACAGCCCAACTCTGAGGTCTGTCAGGGGGATTTAGGAGAGCTGTGTGTGAGGCGTGCACTGAGGCAGTGGCACTCGGCAGATGGGCCGGCGCCTCTCCCTCTTTCTGACTTCTACCCCCCATCCCCACTCTCCCTCCAGCTCTCCCTCCTTCCTGCCTCCCTTGGGTTCAGCATCCTTCCCAGCCTACACACACACACACACACACACACACACACACACACACATCACATCACATAGAAAAGCACTTGTCAAGCACGGCCCACAGCCGCGATGGCCATCCCCGCACGCTTCACTGGCGCTCAGACATAATGTGCAGGAGTCCCCGGATCCCAGCTGGAGCCGGCTGACCTGGGCCACAGCTGTTGCTGATGGTCTCCATCAATGAAATTAATTTTCTCACCTGGCTCCGGGGGCCAGAGCAAGCAGCCGGATAACATCATAATTCAACCCAATCCGCATGGAGCCATGGAGCCCCACTTTGTGCCAGGCACTGAGCAATAGAGCTGCACTGTGTGCCAGGCACTGAGCAGTAGAGCCCCACTGTGTGTCAAGCACTGAGCCATGGAGCCCCACTTTGTGCTAGGCACTGAGCAATAGAGCCACACTACATGCCAGGCACTGAGCAATAGAGCCCCACTGTGTGTCAAGCACTGAGCCATGGAGCCCCACTTTGTGCCAGGCACTGAGCAATAGAGCCCCACTGTGTGTCAAGCACTGAGCCATGGAGCCCCACTGTGTGCCAGGCACTGAGCAATAGAGCCGCACTGCATGCCAGGCACTGAGCAATAGAGCCCCACTCTGTGTCAAGCACTGAGCCATGGAGTGTGCCAGGCACTGAACCTTGGGTCTCCTACTGTGTGCCAGGCACTGAGCCATAAAGCCCCACTATGTCCTAGGTACTGAGTCACAGAGCCCCACATTTTGCAAGGAAATGAACAATAGAGCTCTACTGTGTGCCAGGCACTGGCCATGGGACCCCTGCTGTGTGCCAAGCACCGAGCCATGGAGCCCCACTGTATGCCAGACACTGAGCCATGGAGCCCTATTGTGTGACAGGCACTGAGTCATGGGACTCCTACTGTGTGCCAAGCACTGAGCCATGGAGCCCCACTGTGTGACAGGCACTGAGCCATGGAGCTCCACTGTATAACAGGAACTGAGCCATGGGGCTCCTACTGTGTGCCAAGCACTGAGCCATGGTGCTCCACTATATAACAGGAACTGAGCCATGGGGCTCCTACTGTGTGCCAAGCACTGAGCCATGGTGCTCCTACTATGTGCCAGGCACTGAACCATGAATCCCTACTGTGTGCCAGGCACTGAGTCATGGGGATCCTACTATGTGCCAGGCATTGAGCCATGGAGCCCTACAGTATACTGTGCACTGAGCCACAGAGCCCTATTGTGTGCCAAGCACTGAGCCATGGAGCCCCACTCTGTGCTAGGTACTGAGCCATGGGGCTCCTACTGTGTGCCCAGCACTGAACCATGAGTCTTTTACTGTGTGCTAGGTACTAAGCCATGGAGCCCTACGGTGTACTATGCACTGAGCCACAGAGCCCTACTGTGTGCCAAGCACTGAACCATGAAGCTGTAATGCGCATGGAGCCCCTACTGTATGCTGAGAACTGAGCCATGGAGCTCCTACTGTGTGTCCAGCACTGAACCATAAAGCCCTACTATATGCCAGACACCAGGTCATGGAGCCCTACTGTGTGCCGAGCACTGAGCCATGGGGCCCCTACTGTGTGCCAGGCTCCGAGTCATGAATCTCCTAATATATGCCAGACACTAAGTAGGTACTAAGAACTCGAACAGAGGACTAAAATATTCCAGAGACTCATGGTGTCTAGAAAGACCACAAGGCAGAAAAGTTCAACATCAGTGCACAATGCCAGTCAAGTTCTAGACAATAGTAGAGGAGATGCCAAGTAATTGTACAGATAGCCATCGCTACAAAGAGAACGGAGCAGGGGACTTAGAGCAGATCAATGGGTTATAAGCAGAATGGAGTTTGGGTCCAACTTCTGCCACCAACACCGTGTGACCTTGAGAGTTGCCTTCCCCGCTTTCCAGTGGCCTCGTCTGCAGTGCAATGGTGGCAGAGGGCGCAGAGAGCCCTCCCAGCTCTGGTGTTCCAGGTGCCCAGGGCTGCACTGTGAGAAGACAAGAGAAGTAGACTGTGACCCCTGCTCATGGGTGGTACAGCAACTGGACCAGGTGGCGCCCCGAGGAACATAAGCCTCCCCAACTGGCCCCCAGGAGCATCGCCTAATGACTCCAGTGACCCATTTGGATACTATGACTGAACATCTGATCAGAAGCTTCCTGCCCACCAAGCCCTGGACCCACTCCCAGGCCTCTGTTTCACAATACCCCGTGGGGTGGGCAGGCCAGATCTAACGTCCCGACCTCACAGATGAGGACACTGGCACGGAGGACGGAGGGACTCGTCCAGGGCCCCGCAGGGGTTACAGGCAGAGCTCAGAGTGCACTGAGGTCCCTCGCAGGCCCGGAGGGTGATACGGGGAGAACGGGGTACCTCGTGCTTCTCTGAGTGGGGTTCGCTGTCTTCCCCTCCCGGGTGGGTACAGATGCCACCGACATGCTGCACACCAGCTGTGCTGTCACTCCAGGATCCAGCAGGCAGCCACTTTGATTTGCTGCCGATTCTTTATTTTAAAAAGATTCACAACTCAATTACATCAGATAACAATAGCTTATAGTCAATAATACAAAACGCAAACCCAATAAACATCCATTCTGACCAGGGGACATGGATTTAGATGAGGGAAAAAACAAAAAAATTACAGCCTCGACTCGTCGAGAGTGGTATCTTGTAATTTCCAGTAAATTGGAAGCACTTTGAGTCATTTTCCCCACTTGAGTGGCAGGTATATTAATTTCTTGTCATTTGTCAACCATCAGAAACAAATTGTTTACAAGGGTCGGGGAAAGAGCTTCGGAGATTGGGTCTACAGTTGTGATTCTGACGGGAGTTTGTATAACGTGATTCACGGGGCCGAGGCTGGCTCTGCACAGAGGTAGGTCCTGGTGAAATTGAACAGCCCTGGTCCCCGGCCCCTGGGGCCATGCGTGGTCCACCTACTGCCCGCCTTCATGCATTCACCCGCTCTGCCTCCCAGAAGCCACCCCCAGAGAGGAGTGGACAGGCACTGCAGGAATGCATTGTGAAAGTGGCCACCATTCGTCACTCACCGGTTGCCCTCTAAGCACTGACTTAGGTCCCTTGGAGCATTATCTCATTTAATTCTCACAACTACCTCTCAAGGTAGGTATTGTTATTATCTCCCATTTATATGCAGGGAAACTGGTGCTCAGAGAGGTAAACAACCCACCCAAGGTCACACAGCCTTGAAGTAAGACTGGCACGGCCAGGACCAGGGAGAGATCAGCAAGGCATTTCAGACACCAAATTTCAGGAGGCTCTGGCTCTTGGGGTCCAGC
This sequence comes from Glis glis, assembly GCA_004027185.1. NCBI lineage: Eukaryota > Metazoa > Chordata > Mammalia > Rodentia > Gliridae > Glis > Glis glis. Next base: position 24,046 of record PVJS01014760.1, on the reverse strand, counting down.
ACAGGGTTGGCACCTGGAAGGAAAAGCCTCACTAGCCTCACCTCTTCCAGGCCCCAGGTAGCAGAGCTTGGACTTGGATCCAGGTCTGTCTGTATTCTAACCCTTGTTTTCTTATTGTTGTTGTTGTTGTTGTTGTTATTGTTGGTTGGTTGGTTGTTTTTTCACTGTGGCACATCCCACTACCAAGCAGTTCAGCGTTGTAGTAGCAACTAGAAGCTTCCAGAGGAGTGAAGCTCTACAGGTGGAACGTCAAGCCTTGGGGCTGATGTGGGAGCCAGTCCTTCTCAGGGTCCCAGCACGTAGTCCAGGCAGGCAGGTGCTGCCTCCCCTATGAGCCATCCCTTAGTCCAGGGCGGAAACGGGGCCAAGGCTACCACCCAGGAAAGTAAACTCGGGCACTGAGCCTGGTCGCCAGCCTTTACGTTGACTCTGGAATCCACTGAGGACTCCACCCCAGACTCCTCCCTGTGCTTTGCGTCATTGGTAAACTTTCAAATCCACCACTTATCCTCATACACGAGTGTAGTAGAAGCTGAGGCTCTGAGAGGTTGACCAAGTTGCCTCAGGTCACACAGCCAGCACGGGGAGGCCTAGAACCAGCTCGTGGTTCTAGAGCTCAGGTCTCCCCAGCTCACCTCACTGCCAAGAGCCGAGCGAGAGTTGGCGTTCAGATTTGGTGGAGGGGCAGGAGAAAGAGAAAGGACGGCTTAGGGAGAAAAAAGGAGTCGGGAACAAACAACTTCCAAAATATAATAATTTGACTAAATTTAAACATATGAGAGTTCAGAATGATTCATAATGTATGCAGATTGATGCAAATGACTATGCAAATGATGCAGAAAGGAATGAACCGGCTGAAGCTTACCTCTCAGCCATAAGCAGGAGTGGGCAGGATGAGGACATAAGCAGAAGTTTTCCCAGCAAACCACACCTGCAGTTCACAATGACTTTTATATGCAGCCTGACCGAGCCCCAGCACCCTGGGCCAGTGCACAGGACAGAGTCAGGGCCCCTGCACCTTTCTGTCCTAAGACTGCACATCCTCTGGAAGCCACAGTGCCACCGCCCTGCCCTGCTCAGGCTTTCCTTCTCTGAGCTAAACACTTCTGCTTCCTCCTGCCTTCCGCCAACCAGCTTTTCTTTCCCTCAGCCTTGGGTTGTCCTTATCACTGTGGCTATTTCTAATGGATCAGGAAAGAGGGTCTGATTGAAGGTCTAAGCCTAGAAAGTTAGGCTGAGCCAGTGTCTCCTCAGACCCCACTCTTCGTGCATCCATATCAGTCCATATAAGCTTCCCAGGAGCACTCGGGAGAGGAAATGGCCTATAGGAGGGGTTGTGTGGGTTTGGACCAGAGTCTGCAACTGGCCAGCTCTGCGGCCTCAGATGAGTGAGTTAATCCTTCTGAGCCTGTATCCTCAGCTGTCAGATGAGATTAGCAACGTCTACTGTTTATGGCATGCATATGCATACTAGCATGCACAATGCCAGGCACACTGGGGGATGCTCAGTAGTTGGCCCCTGCTTCCCTCTCCAAACCTACAACCCTGTCTTCCCCAGTCTACCTGCCTGCTGCAGCCACACATCCCAGAGGCTCCTGCCTCTGCACTTCCGGTCGCACACGCCCTGACTCCTACCCTCCACCCTGTTCTGCTTGTCTGAGATTCCGCCCATCTGTCAACCCACTGTGAGGCCGACCTCAGCCTTCTACAGACCCCACCCCCACAGCCAGCAGAGGCCCCCAGCGCCTGTCACCTCCTCAGGCGCCTTCTGACCCCGAGCACCTGCTGGCCAACACTTTGCACAGAGATTTGCAGCATCCTCGGGCTTTCCTGCCATTGTCTCTTTTTGATGATGGACGATAGTGTGAGCTTAGAAAAGAATATGAGATTCTTCCTTTGCTAGGGAAGAGGCTGGGCCTCTGAGAGGCACACAGGTAGGAGATGGTCTACTCTGATTTTGGAGCCCCAGAGCCCCCTCCACTTTACTTCCTCAGGATAGCCACCCGTATGGGAAGATTTCCCTTTTCATAACTATGACCATCTCCCCAGTCTCTTCGTAAGCCCATCAAGGCCCTGGAGCCCGTCTCAGGTCTCCTGCTGTCGACACAGCCTGACATGTTCCCAACATCCGATAAGCGCCAGTAGTGCCTGAGCACCTGCCAGGGCCACACGTGCAAGAGTCTCTGCTTGCATCCTACGGAGAACTCAGGTCCTCACTTGCTGCACTATCTAACAGCCAGTCTCCAGGCGTAGCTCTGCGGTAAGGGAGCTGGCACTCCGCTGTGGGAGGACCCCCGGGAGGCTCCTCCATGCTCGGGACATGGGGCATTTCCCAGAACTGTAGGAAGAGAAGCCACTGTGCATGCACGTGGGCAAAACTGTCTTTCATCTCTTCCTAGTTTTTCATAAAGGCCCTCGGATCTGAATACACAGGGACATAAAAGTCCTCCAAAGTCACTCTGCCTGACAGCTGGTCTCTGGGAGGCATGCGTTGGCATTTGTTAGTTGGTACACTAGCTGTCTTCAAGACGTGCTGCTCCTCTGACACGGTTCACAATTGAGTCCTTTTTCTTTCCCCATCTTTGCTTGACTTCATCTCAATCGAAGAGGCAGCAGATATAATCCCACATCCCCATGCTCTGTTTTTATTTTCACCATGATTGGTTGTTTGTTGTCTGCACACAGATTGCTCCAGAAGGAGTTACTGGAGGGAGGGGAATAAACAGTCTGTGCTCATAAACATGTTCTCCTCCATCGCTGCATGTGAACTTCCGTGTTTCCAGACCCCATGGGGGGACATTAAAACTTTGTACCAAATCAATTACTGCTACTATCACCATTCATACTAACAATGAATCCTGACCAAGTGCCCATTCCATGTCATCCACAATTCTAAGAGTACCTGGTTGAATTCCTTTATTCTTCATAACACCATGGACATGGAGCTAGGTCCTCTTGTGGTCCCCATTCTAATTGAGGAACAGAGAGGATAAGTTATTTATCTAAGGTCACATAGGTCTTTTGATCTTGGACTGAAAAATCCAAAATGGGGCAGTGGGGAAGTCCTAGGTATTTGGGAAAACATCACCCCAACTTTCCCAACTTTTCTAACTTTTTTTCTCTATCTTCCCTCCATCTTCCTCTCTTTCTTTCTTAACAACTTACTAGTCCTTTACCTTCCTAGCTCTCTGTCCCCCTCTAAACTTGACTGTTCTCTCTCAACAGTGAGGAGAAGAATTCCTCCCTGTTGGCCTCATGAGGCCAATGTGGGCAAGGACCCTCAGACATGGCGGTGATGCGCTTGGCTCCTAGAAGCTGCTGGGTTGGCAGGAAAGGGGTCAGTCTTCGTACTGTGGCAGGAGCCAATGTGTTTTGTCCCTTGCAGCATCTCAGGCTATGGAGCCGCTGGCGGGAAAGGTGGGAAGAACACGATGATGCGGTCCCACGGCGTGTCTGTGCTGGGCATCTTCAACCTGGAGAAGGACGACACGCTGTACATCCTGGTGGGGCAGCAGGGGGAGGACGCCTGTCCCAGCGTAAGTGTCCAGAGCGGGAGTTTGTCCTCCACGCTCACTCAGCATGGGGCATACCTCTTGGAGGGCATCAACACCCCTTCTGGGTGTTCGGGGCACACTCATTCTGGGAGTTCACATTCAAAACAGCAGGACTTGCCCCTAGCTCTGTGGAAAAATGCCCCTCCTTTTCCAGGGCCATTCGGGTGCACCAGAAGGCAGGTGGTATGTGGCTGATGGAGTTTTATATCTGCACAGGAACAAAGGCTGAAGCATGGGTTTCAGGATTGGTCCTCAAAACTGAAGGACTGAATCCTATTTGAATGGACCAGTAGTTATTATTCTCCACAGAAGTCTGAGTGGGATCCCACTTCCTGAACTTTCTTGCTAGGACACTGTTGTCTTATTCATGTTATTATAAATAGGAAAATGCCAGGTTAAACACCTCTTGTTTGGCTCAATATCACAGACTCGTGGCCACACATAGATGTACATAAATGCACAAAAAACATTCTGAAAGATACAGATAACAGTGGTTATCTGTTACTCTGGGAGGGGGACTGGATTAGGGTGTTTCGTCAGCAATATGTGAAATTGTTCCAAACAATGTGTATTTGTATATTATTTATGATTTGTGATTAAAAATTTAAAACATAGACTGAGAGCCAGAATAAATACTCTGCATCCCAGTCCCCCCATTTTATAGATGAGGACAATGGGCACCACAGGGACTTGTCCAAAGCCACTCACAAAGTGAAGCAGGGCTCTGGGCTCCTGACTTTCCTATGCCCTGCACCTGCTTGAGCCTCAGTTTCTGTGGCTGGTTTCCCATTTCCACTTACATGCCAACATGCCATCAGTGGACAAGCCTCTGCAGTCCCAGAGGCAGCCTGCCATTGTGCTTCTGACCCTACCAGGGTATTCAGCTATCAGAGAGAGAGAGAAGTCCATCAGCAATAGCTGAGAAATCCCGGAGTGGTCTAAATGACCAGGAGAATGACAGCATGAGGGCTAACTAAGCAGCAGTCATGCAAACCCCACACACCCTAGTTGTTGCCTCTTGCCTGTCTGTGTGGGTGGTGGCAGAACCCTGGCAGTCCTGGCTGTCCCAGCAGGAACTCGACAGCCTGCAGGGCACATGTCCTGGTTGGGCCAGGCCCCAGGCTCACCTGAAGCTCATCTTCGCTTGGGGCAAGACCCAGGCAGGGAGCTGGGTTCCAGGAACTTATTCAAGTGCAGCCTGGGAGAACCCACAGGGGAATAGGGATTACTGAGAAAGCAGTTCAATTCCACAAAATGAAAGTCAGTCCCTGAGCTGGGGGCTCAGGGGCTGCAAACAAGGGCAAAGTTCAGCCTTATGAGGTGAGGACAAAGCAAGAGGGGTGAGCCCAGGGGACAGCACCTCCTACCTGAGAAATGTCTCCACTCCAACTTTTATTCAGCAACTATAATCAGGACTTTCCAACCTGTTATAATATATTAAGTCATTAAATTACAGGCTGCTGTAATTTTCACAGGAATTTATTGAGTGCTAATGTAATTCTTTCGTCTAAGCAAAAAGATTGCATTGACTTCTGCAAGGGACTTTTATTTGATTGGATTGTAATCAGTTATGTCTTTTCACAGGACCATGTCTCTTTTTTTAATTCAATTGTAATCTACTTGTTCCTCTGAGTTGCTGCACTTTATCATTTTTATTAATCAACCTACTTACTCTCAAACTTTGCAGATGGGCAGGGAGAGTCCCCAGGCAAACGGGCCAGAGGAAGCGATTCTCAGTCAAGGAGGGGGCAGCTCCCTCTGCTGGTCGGGCTGGGCATAGCATGGGCATGTGGGGAAAGTGGTTTTCCCAGGTAGCTCCACACTTCTATCCCCGAGTCCTTAGGAAAGGGAGAAAGACCATTTTCAGGTACTATCTCCATCTCAAGTTTTCTAGGGAAAAAAAAGTTGTTTAGAGATAATCTCAAGACAATGAAGGTAACTCAGGTACCATCTCCATCTCAAGTTTTCTAGGGAAAAAAATGTTGTGTAGAGACAATCTCAAGACAATGACATAAAGTCTTAGAATTAAACCGCAGGATTTGACAGGTTTTTGGTTCAACTGCACACCCATAGGAGCTGTTCTTCCTGTGTGCCTGGACGTGCCTGAGCTCCTGCACATGGAGAGGGCTCCAGCTGCTGGAAACGCCCCCCCAAAAAAAAACTCATATTCCCCTGGCCCCTCTCCTCCAGCTTCTTCCCGATCTCACCTGTAGATGAGTCTAAATCAGGCTTTCTCAGCAGGGGCACCGCTGGCATCTTGGAACAGAAATTCTCTGTGGCAGAGATGGGGGGCTGCCCTGTGCATTGCAAGATGTCGTCTACCCGGTTGATGCCAATAATGTTCCCCAGAAATGACAATCAAAAATGCTTCTAGACATTTCCAACTGTCCTCTGGGGAGCAAAAGCACTGGTCTGTGTGTCACTACCATCACCCACCAGGCAAATATTGGGAAAGGCCAGCTTATAAGCCAGACAGCTCTCAATTCATTCAACAAACATGCGTTGGCGCCTACTGTGTGTCCATCACTGTTCTGGGAATTTGGGGTATATCCATGAACAAAAGAAAGATCTCGGCTCACAAGGAGCTTAGATTTAGGAGAGAGGTAGAAGAAAATCTCTGGTAAAAGAGTGACCCCACAAAGGTCGAGTCTCTGAGGTGGGAGCATGCCTGGATGCCTGCACATTGGCCTGGGGGGAGCAAAAGGAAGGGGAGGTAAGAGATGTGATCAGAGACAGTGGGGCTGGATCAGGCGATGGTAAGGGCATGTTCAAGCCTTAGACACGTGCTGACATAATATGATATGTGTATTGAAAGGCTCAGGCTGGCTTCACTGTGAAAATAGACTTCACAGGCACAAGGGAAGAGGCAGAGCAATGGATTCCAGGGCTGTTGCATTACCCCGAGCAAGAGATGATGGTGGCTTGGACCAGAGTGGTAACAGTGGAGATGGTGAAAAAGAGGTTGAATTCTGGGCACACTTTGAATATAAAATCCAAAAGGACTTCCTGCTTGATTAGAAGAGGAACCGAAAGAATGAAGAGTCAAGGATGACTCCCAGAACTGTGCCTGAGCCACTGGAAGGAGGAAGCCACCACCACCGGAGCAGGGGAATGCTATGGAAAGAGCAGATTGGGGCAAGATCAGGTCAAAGTCAGACATACAGGTCATAGAGGTTTGGGAGGCAGCCAAGTGGAGAGGTTGTGTAGACATGGGAGAAAGGCCACTTCACTCTCCTAAAGTTCAGGAGAGAGATCCAACGTAAAAGCATAAATTCTGGAAAATTCAGCATAAAGTCAAGATAGGATAAGATTGCCTAAGGTGTGGTACAGATAGGGAAAAGCACCAAGGATGAGCCCTGGGGGTCCCCAACTTTTAGAGATCAGGGAAAAGAATAGAACCTAGAAGAGATGGCTGAGGAGGAGTAGCCAGGAAGGTAGGAGAGGACTCGAGAAGGTGTGGAGTCCTGAGAGTCAGGTGGAGAAAGTGTATCAACCCCACCAATGCTGCTCCTGCATCCAGCAAGATGCAGGCTGGGAATAGACCACACCTGCCCCCCTCCCACCCAATTTAAGATTTAAGAGCAGGGTCAGTGGAAAATGGGCATGGGTCTCTCTTTGGTTATAAGAAATGCCATCCTTAAACCCCTGGGCTCTCCTCCCCACCCCAGCAATCTCCAGATTCTCAGAGAGAGGCATCCCCAGGGGGTGAGGTCCCACTATTGCTGGCCAGCAGAGAGGAAGAGAGGGAGCAGGGTTGGGGGGGGCCTTCTTATCACTGTTGCTTCAGATTGGGCACCCCTTAATTTGCACATGGAGGCCAGTCCCAGGATGTGAGGTGCCTCCTCTTACATGGCCCAGTAAATCTCTGGCAAGAGCTGTCAGGAACCGGAACCGGACCCACCTAGACCTGGTATCCTGTGTTTTGCCCAGCTGGCCACCCACCTTCCCTGCCCCTGCCCCCAGTCCCAGCCTCAGGCCATGCCTCTTGCAGCCCATACCTGTCCCAGGCCACCATTAACACTTTTTCCTTCCAGCAGTCTCCCCCAGCCTGGACAGCACTGCATATACAGGAGAGAAATGTTAGCCCTCCACGCTAGCAATTCAGAGCCTTCCATCCACACTAAAACCACTCTAAAAAATATCAAATTATTTCCATCATTAAATCCAAAATGCAATAAAACAAATTGCATCTCAGCTCTTGATCTGGAAATTCCTCTTGTGCTCACTGGCAGCACCCCCGAATGCTTTAGCGTAAGGAGTGGCTCAAGATGAATTACCGTGTCCACTGGCTGGTTACACAGCAGCATTTGATGGAAATTTGATGTTTTATTGGCTTTTTTCCCCCCATTAAGTGAAAGAAAAGTCATTTTCCTCTGAGGTCAGGCTGGTGTTTGGAGAATTCATCGGAGCTGGGGCGGCTGACAAGCAGGTGTGGCTCTTCCTGGGACACCACCCTCTTTATGCAGGAATTCCAGGAATCTGTGTTTCGGAAATTGTCAGCACAATCCCAGCGACTCCCAGATCTCTGAGCCCCCACCAGGAGTCTCTGGGACCCAGAACTGTATCTAAACAAAGTAATAATAACAGCAGCTGCCTATGCAGCCCCTAACACAGGCAAGACACTGTCCTCACACCTCGTGCCTACCCATCGGCGGTACCTTCCTTCCCATCCCACACTGGAGGATCAGAGGAACTGAGTCACCCGTGGTGGGTGGAGAGTCCAGACTGTCTGACTCCAGGGTCTGCTCCCTCTTCTACATGACAAACAGAGCTCTGTTTAGGGCTGTGCTGGGGTTTTAGAGATAGGAAATGGGACATTAACTGGGAGAAATGAGATGTCCAAAATGGAGAAATGACTTTCCCAAAGCTGAGCTGGGAGTGAAATCCGAGTCTGCCCCTCCACTGTGTTTCTTGAGTTTGGTTTTGTTCTCTTTTCTTTCATTGCTCTTCCTGAGATGCTTCAGAATTGCGCCTTCTCCAACACCTCGAGGCTCCTCTGAATCCACAGCCTCCTACCACGATCTGATGGTCCAGCTTAACCCTGATACCTGCCTCGATTTACACTCCCTCTGGCCCCACCTCACCACACAGGGCCTTTGTCATCCCTCCTTCAAAGTCCACAGGGTCCCAATGGGACCTTTTGAACGGTCTCTCTGTGCCCAAATGGACTTCTCTGATCAGGAAATCCTTGTGTTTTTCCCCCCAGACAACCCCTCTCCTCTTTCCCACTGGGCTTGAGCCGCTCTCTTCTCCTGGAGTGACCTAAGTTCCCCTACTCTATGTGCTAAAAACCTCCCCTAGCCTTCAAGTCCCCACTGAAAGCCACCTCCTGCAGGCAGCCCTCCATGACCACCAACCAGCAATAAATTCTCCCTCTCCCAGCTTCTCACAGCATGTTGTATGCAAGCTGTCCTTGTGGCCCTTCCCTGATACTGCCCAGAGTGACAGCTATTTGTGTGTATTTTTGTCTGTTCAACTCAATCATCAGCAGTTTGAGACGTAATCAGATCCTATCATCAAGCATATAAGATCTGTCTGCTGGGAAGTGGCTAACTCTGGTTTGGGTGCAAAACAAATGGGCTTTTCATTTCTGCAGACAAACCAATTAATCCAGAAAGTCTGCATTGGAGAGAACAACGTGATAGAAGAAGAAATCCGTGTGAACAGAAGTGTGCACGAGTGGGCAGGAGGAGGAGGAGGCGGGGGTGGAGCCACCTACGTGTTTAAGGTAAGATCTGCTTTGCCGGATTCGGATTCGCAAGGCAGCGACTTCTGCGGGTCCCGGTGTTGTAGCCTCACAACAGCCCCGGATAGAAAACCCCCAAGTACTCCATCCCCATTTAAGATGAGAAGCCGAGGCCCAGAGGGAAATGGGCTCATCTGCCCGAGACGGGCCAGTCCTTCTTTTTGTCATTGACCATGCCAGTCCTTTGCCACCCTGCTTCGGGGCTCCAGAGGGTGCCCTGCCCTCCGGGGCCCGCTCTCTGTCCTGCGGCAGAACATTCAGACACCATCATGGCCAGGCCAGAAACCAAGGACACCTCCTGCTAGGTGCTCCTTGGAGACAGGAATGCTGGGGACTTAGTCCTGAGCTTGTGGGGGTCAGAGCCATAGATGCCCAAGAATAGAGAGGGAGGAGAGAGAGCAGACGGACCTGCTTCCAATCGCCAGCACTCACACTTCTGAGGCTAGTCTGAGGCGCTTCAGGAAAGGGGATGGGGTAGGTGGCCTCTAACACCCATCCCCAACTCCATTTATAATGCATACAGGTAACATATATAATATATAATACTATATATAGTATGTATATTTATATAATTAATATATGTCATGTATTTTTATATAACAGACACATATGGTTTTGCTTCTCTGACTGAACCCCAACTGATACAAGAGCCGATGGGGTTGGGTCATTACAACATGAGTTTAGGGCCCTAAACCATCTCAGACCATGAGGTCACTCCACTGCCCTGCAAACAGTCAGGTTTCGACATTTAAACCAGGACTCGGGGCCTCCTGAGTGGACGCCCCGCTTGGTTTCTCCATCCCTGAATGTCTCTCCTGGTCAGATGAAGGATGGCGTGCCGGTGCCCCTCATCATCGCAGCCGGCGGTGGCGGCAGGGCCTACGGGGCCAAGACAGACACGTTCCACCGAGAGAAACTGGAGAATAACTCCTCGGTCCTGGGGCTGAACGGCAATTCCGGAGCCGCAGGTAAACGCCCACAAGCCTTGCGCTCCCCCAGAAGCCTCCTGGGGACTGCGTGGCTTTGGCATCAGGAACGATCCTAACGCCATTAAACACCGGAAGCCATGGTAGTCGCTGGCCCCCGAGATGCCAGGAGCTCTGGCTAGGGTGCCAATGTCGAGGGAGGGAGGCAGCAGTACCCAGGCCCGGAGGAGACCTTGCCAACCAGCCGTGTGAAGCCCAAGCTCATGTGGAGCTACTCCTGCAGCTTTCAAAGCAGATGGCGGCCGCAGCCTGCCCCGGGGCCTCTGCTCAGCTCCGTGGGTCCCTTTGGAAGATCCAAGCTGTGACTGATCTCAGCTTCATTTTCTTTTTCTTTTTTTTTTTTTTTTTTTTTTTTTTTTTTTGCGGTACCGGGGATTGAACGCAGGGGCGTTCTACCTCCACGCTACGCCCCCGGCCCTATTTTCTATACTTTATTTTGAAACCGGGTCTCACAAAGTTGCGGAGGGCCTCACTAAGGAGAGAGAGAGAGAGAGAGAGAGAGAGAGAGAGAGAGCTGAGGCTGGCCGTGAACAGGATCCTCCAGTCTCCGCCTCCCAAAGTACTGGGATTACAAGCGTGCGCCACCACGCCCGGCTTCAGCTTCATTTTCTAAACCCCACTCCTGGTTTTTTCCCTTGGGGGGGGTGGTTATTGGGGGGATTGAACCAGGGACATTCTACCTCTAAGCTACATCCCCAGCCCTTTTTATTTTTACTTTGAAACAGGGTCTCACTAAATTGCTAAGGCTGTCCTCCAACCTGTGATAATTCCGGTCTCAGCCTCCACCACCACACCGGCCTTCCACTCCCTCTTTAAGCACAGGCGGTTTTTATCTGAAGCTACCTCGAGTATGTGACCCTCTGCTGCCTCCTCTGGGGAGGGGGAGGGCCTCAACCAGCAGTCTTCCAGAAGACCCTTCCAGGCCCACCTTCCAGGGCCTACAGACTCACCCATTGCTGATTCTGTGTCTTTTGCATCGGTTGCCAGGCCCCACCACTGTCACCAGCTGGGCTCTTTGGGAGTAGATGCCTGTCAAAATGTCACATGGAAAATAGGGGGAAGGGGAGGACCTGGGCTGTCCAGGGGCAGCCAGATAAATCTGCTGTGGTCAACATGGGCCACTTTTTTTTTTTTTTTTTTGGTACTGGGGATGGAATCCAGGGG
>PVJS01014760.1:0-12496 GCA_004027185.1 Glis glis | reverse complement strand
GCGCCACCACACCCGGCTATCAACATGGGCCACTTTCAATCTCAGCTCTGTAGATTCATTTCCTTCACAAGAGCTCAAAGCAGCCCCAGGGTTGGGAAATTCAGCTCCAGTGGCTGCCCTTGTCACCAGGCGTCTCTGCAGGCTGAGCCCTGGTGAGCCCTGCTGTGTGAGTGCATTCCGCCTGCAACTCCCATCGGTCCTGACACTCGGTGTCTATTCACGCACTTTCTCCACTGATCCTAACCTCAACCCCATGAGATGGGTCTTCTAAACCCCAAGTTACAGACAAGGAAACTGGGGCTTATAATGGGGAAGGCCATGCCCAGGGTTTCACAGCCAGCAAAAAATAAAGCTTGTGGGCTATTGGGAGTGGAGACCAGGATTCCTGCAAAAAATCTTAGTGCAGGCCTGGGACAGTTGGGTGCCCAAAGGCCAGTGGGTCCCAGTTCTTATAAGGATGTGAAGCAGTTCAGGGGTTGCGGGCACAGAGGAAGGAGTTTAGTTGTCATGCTGCCTGTCCCTACTGCCCCAAATCCCTAGCTGAGCCCATACACTCCCTGCTTCTGAGTCCCAGAGGCCTGACAAAAAGCCGGGCCATGAGGCAAACTCTATAAGGAGACCAGGAGCAATGGTGCACACCTGTAATCACAGCTACTTGGGAGGCTAAGGCAGGAGGATCCCAAGTTTGAGGCCAGCTTGGGCAACTTAGCGAGACCCTGTCTCAAAATAAAAAGGGCTGGGGATGTAGCTCAGTGGTAGAGCACCCCTGGGTTCCATGCCCCCAGTACTTCAAAACAAAAACAAGCAATTCTATAAGGACAGGCTGTGGCCAGACAGGCCTCCCTAGCCCAATGGCACTCTCCTGGACTCTCCACAGCTGTGGACTCTGGGGCCTCCGGGGCCCCACTGAAGACACCCCGGAACCAGAGCAGGAGGGAGCACCCCTCAAAGCCCCAGGCCCTGCTTCCAGCCTCCACTGCATCCTCAGGGAGGTGTTTTCTCCTCTCTCCTCGCAGGTGGTGGAGGTGGCTGGAAAGATAACACTTCCTTGCTCTGGGCCGGAAAGTCTTTGCTGGAGGGCGCTACCGGAGGACATGCCTGCCCCCAGGCCATGAAGAAGTGGGGGTGGGAGACAAGAGGGGGTTTCGGAGGGGGTGGAGGGGGGTGCTCCTCAGGTGGAGGAGGCGGAGGATATATAGGTAAAGATGATTCGTGTTCAAGGTGTCACCCCCTCCCCCTCTTAGTCCTAGGCTCGTCACCTCCCTGTCACTTCCTGGCCCTCCCCCCCCACCCCCAGTGTGGCCTGTGATATAACTGCACGCTCCCCTCTCCCGGGCCAGAGGCAGGGTGTTGCTTGCAAGCCAGCATCCTGCCTCGGGCCTTCCTTAGCACAGCATCAAGAGCCCCTGCCATCCTTGATCTCCCCCAAAGCCCACGATAAGGAGGCTTTGCTTCCCATGCTATTCTCTGAGCCACTGCAAGGACTGGCACTTAAGAACCTTGGAGGCCAGGCTTCCCCAGCCCCAGGCCACCTAAAGGGAGGCCTGGCCAAGCCAGCTCCTTAAGGGACTGCTTTGTGGTTTCATGGGCTCTTCACTCTCAGTCCCCTGCCCCATGCCCACGGGAGCTGCTCCTGAGGGCCACTGCGGGCAGCCCAGTCCAGCCTCCAGCAGCGGCTGTTGTCCCCAGCTGCCTTCTGAAGCTGAGAGGCTGGGAGATGGAGGCTCCACCCTCCCCAAGATTAGGACCCACTGCATGCGTGCACTGTGCGTTCGTGTCTGCGTTTCGCTGTGATGCTGTGTATACAAGGCTTGTGCTAACCACATGCTCTTCTCCGAGCCCTGGGTGGGTGGGAGGAGCCCAGGGGGGGAGCCCCAAGATTTCCCAGCCACAGACAAAAGGAGGGACAGGAGCCCAGAGGTACAGGGGCTGACCCCACTGGAGAGCAAGTCCTCAGCTCTATCGTCCTGCTCAGTCCTGGAAGTGGCCCCAGCCAGCCTGGAGAGATTAGAATCTTCGGGACTCTCATTCACATTGATCTTCCTAGTGGGACCTTAGCGGAGAGGTACAGACTTCCTGGGAGCTAGCCCCCACCTGCAGGGAGAGTGACCCGCTCACCCAGCGTCTACTGAGCCAAGTACAGCCTCTGTGCCCTGTGCCTCCCTTCCCTCCCCTCCTCCCCTGCCCCCGAGCCCCCAGGGAGCCCTGGCTTTGGCTGGAACTGCATGCCTCGCTGATGCGCACGTGTGTTGAGATTTTCGCACCCACCTCTCTGTGTTCAACTCTTCTCTGGTTTGCCACAGGTGGCAATGCAGCCTCAAACAATGACCCTGAAATGGATGGGGAAGATGGGGTTTCCTTCATCAGTCCACTGGGCATCCTGTATACCCCGGCTTTAAAAGGTACCCTCCGCCAGGTGGCAGGCCAGTCCTCCCACCAAGCTAAAAGCTCAGAGTTACTGCCGTGTGTCCAGGATACAAAGGCACTATTATGGGTCTCTTGCGGACAAGTCTTCCTATGGCTCATCTCGCCAAATTTTCTGGAAGTCGGGATGTGTGTTTGAATATGGACACAGAGGCAGAATACTGACTACCAGGCAGGCTGGTCCTAGAAAGTGCAGCAGTAACCCACATGCGGGTGCTGGCCAACCTAAGGGTCCTCCACGTGGACTCTCCACCTACACACCGAAGTGCACGCGGCCGCCATCTGAGCTCCGCTCACCAGATGCATGGGCAGGGGGGCCTTCTACACAGAGATGTGCTTCCAGTGGCAAAGGGACCTAGGAACAGGGACCAGAGACCCCCACAGTGGGCCGCTGGAGATGAAGCACAAAGGCGAGGAATGGGGTGCCGGGCGGTCCTCACAGGCTCAGCCCTGTCTGACCCTCCTCCTTGTCACCAGTGATGGAGGGCCACGGGGAAGTGAATATTAAGCATTACCTAAACTGCAGTCACTGTGAAGTAGACGAATGTCACATGGACCCCGAGAGCCACAAGGTCATCTGCTTCTGTGACCATGGGACGGTGCTGGCCGAGGACGGTGTCTCCTGCATTGGTAAGGGGATAGGATGGGAGTGGGGAGGGAGCCAGGGCTTGAGCAAATGGCATCCATGGTTCCAGGACACAGTTGACTTGGTTCTATAAGCATCCTGTCCCTCTACTGTCAGTGTTGGGGACTGAGCAGAGGGACCTTGTAAGAAAGGTGGACCGTAGCTCCTGAAGGATCTTAAAGCTTCTACAGTCCCTCTGACACCTCCACCAAGGGTCACCCATCTGCACCCAAGCACCCCAGTGACAGGGACCTCAGCACTGCTCAGGCTGTCCATTGCATGGGGGGTTCGGAGCCAGGACCCTGTTCCTTGAACTCGCTCTCCCAGGGTTCTAACTCGCCACAGCCTTTCAAGCGCAGGTTGAGGAGAGTACTTCCGTCCTCCGTGAGCCTTCTCCAAATTAAAGTCTTTTTTGGTTATGCAGATAGAGTTGCTTGCTCCCTCCCGCCCTAGCATCCCTCTTCTGCATGTGTTCCAGGCATTGATGCTTCATGGTGTCTGATACCAGGCAAGATGCCTCATGTGGTCCAGCCAGCAGGGAGACAGGGGACCCTCCTCTGTGTGCCCCGGGGCTTCTGGAAAGTAATTCAGTCTGAAGGGTGTTACTGCAGGCACACTCTGCCACTGGGTCTTACTGAATACGGAGTCCCCTAGGGCCATCACATCTCTTCTATGTCCACTTCTGTTCCTCCTTCCATCTTCGCCCTTTCCTTGTGCCACTGATGTTTTGGACCAACACCCAGAATTTGATATGCATCCCTGTTAAATTTTCCCTCCACCCAAAGCTACAGTTGCGAGCCTGCAAGGCCAGCTTTATGCCCCGGGGTCCCCCGAAAAGGAAGGTGGTGTGATGAGACCTCCAGGGATGGAGAGCAGCAGGTGGCTTTTGTCCTGGCTGGGGAGGGTATTTCTGACTTGGGAGCAGCTCAGAGGAGAATCAGTGCAGTCTTCAGTGCCCTGTTGGAACCTGTCTTCCAGTGTCTCCCACGCCGGAGCCCCACGGGCAGCTCTCGCTAGTCCTCTCTGTCGTGACCTCTGCCCTGGTGGCCGCCCTCGTCCTCGCTTTCTCCGGCATCATGATCGGTGAGTGAGTCAGAGCCTCGGGGCTTCCAAGGGGGAAGAAGGCAGGTCCAGCTAAGACGCATGGTGTCTCAGGCCACACAATGGACGCCAAGATGTCACTCTGTCCTGCTAGTCCCCAGCTAGGACCAGGCCAAGCCAAAACTAGCTCCCACCCCCAACCCACCAGAGTGGCTGTGGTTCCCGAGATGAACCCCTGACTCTGAACCTCAGCCCCAGGCGTGGTCTCCTGGCTGCCCAGGGAGGCGGGACCCCTCTTCAGTGGCCGGCTGGCAATGCCTAAAACTCTCCCTCCAACCCTGGACTTCATCCTCAGCTCTTGGGTGCTTCAGTGGGCGCAGGTCCTGGTTGGGCTTATGGCCTATACAACGCTCAAGCCCCACTAGCCGGGCCCTCTCACTCGGAGAGAAGGGGGAGCTGGTGTCTGCGTGTATTTCCATTCAGTTCGGAGCCAAGGTGAGCTGATCATGCTCAGCATGATCCAGCCAGGCTTACCGCTGGCAAGAAGATGCCCAGGACAGATGGACAGGGACATGAAGACAGGCAGCAGGAAAGGCTCCTGGCAGCATTCACAGGCCTGCCGCTCAGGGACAGGAGATCTGTGGGTAGACAGAGAGATGGCAGCATGCACACCAGGTCGCCATATGGTGCCATCCTTCAAAGGGACAGGATCATAAGAGCTAACACTTGTTGCACACCCATCGCGTGCCTGACAATTTGAACATTTCGGGTCATTAAATCCTGTGATCGGACTCCGAGTCGCTCCTGCAGATAGTGGGGAGCAAGATCAAAAAGCAGGGGCAGGGGACAGCATGGCGTTTACCTGTCCGCCACCTCCTTTGCTCCGCCTGGTTCTGCTCGCTCCTGGTGTCAGCCTATTGGCCTTCTCATGCCCTCTGTTCCTCAGGTGTGTGCCCTTCACTGTCCTTCTCGTCCTCTGTGTATATCCTCTCTTCTCTTTTCCCTTCTCCACCCAGCAAAACAAACAAACAAACAAAAAATCCTATGCTCATGGCCTCACTTCATAGAGGAGGGGACCGAGCATGTATCAGTTGACAGTTACCCTGGCCCGCAAGTGGTAGGGCTGGGCTTCTTGGTGGACCCCACCCTCTGAACCCACAATTCCTTCTGCCTCCCCTGGAGTGTGCCTTAGAGAGCACCCCCACATGCAGTATCACTGATAACTGATAACTCTCACTCGCATGATAGAATGCTTTCGAACTTTTCAAAACCATTTTAAATCAGTGAATTCATTTCATTATGAGACCTCTAGGGGACGGGGAGGGGCGGCTTAAGGAAACAGAGCCGGAATTACTGTCTAGAGAAAGACAGTGAGGTCCATAGAGGTCATGTGACCAGGTCAGCCTCCCAGGTTGTACGGAATGGAGGTAGAATTGGAGCACAGGCCCTAGAACACCCGTTTGGAGACCTTTTCGCTACAGTTTGGCAGTGCTCCGAAATCTATGAGAAGCACAACCAACCAAGACCACAGCCGCACTCTGATCCACTGCCATGTTCACTCCGGGGCTGCCTCACCCCTACTGCTGACCACAGCAGAAGTGCGGAAGTGCTACCGTGGGCCCAGTCCCAGGAGGCCTGCGACCCCTCTGATAGCCAGCCTGGAATCCAGAACTCCCCAAGAGCCTCCCTAAAATTCCATACATTGCATGGCCCCTAGGGTGCTTCTACCCAGCCTTCCCCATCTCTCCACACTGGGTCAGACTTGCAACACAGTGTGAGGAGTCTCAGCCTTCCCTGGCTCCACCCCCACTTCCTCTCATAGGCATTTCCCCTAGTAAAGTCCTGGCATGTCTAATCCCATCTTGGGACTGCTTCCGGAGGGACCTAATATGACTGCCCCTGTATGAACGATAAAATCTCTTCCATTTGTGTGATTTTAAGCTTTACATTTGCTTTAATTGATTCTTTGATTAGAGGGACACTTTCACATGTATAGTCCTAGTATTAGTAAGTGTGATGGAAGGTTCGGAGCTCGGGGGAGGAGAGGGAAATCGAGGGAGGCTTCCTAGAGGAAGTGGCCCATGCTGGGCTTCAAGGGCTGGGCCGACTGCCCCAGGCCCCATCACAGCTGACCTCTGTCTGCCTCCAGTGTACCGCCGCAAGCACCAGGAGTTGCAGGCCATGCAGATGGAGCTGCAGAGCCCTGAGTACAAGCTGAGCAAGCTCCGCACCTCGACGATCATGACCGACTACAACCCCAACTACTGCTTTGCCGGCAAGACCTCCTCCATCAGCGACCTGAAGGAAGTGCCACGAAAGAACATCACTCTCATCAGGTGAGCGCCATGCGGCCGTCCCGGCCGGGCTGGGTCTAGGGGCCTGATGTCGTCCCAGCACCATGAATTCCTCTAGCCATGAGAGGCCAGCAGAGCCGTGGCTGGGGTATCCCCAGCCTCCCACGGGTGGAGACTTAATGTTCAGGACCAAGTAGAGGTGTTTGTTTATTTTGATAGCTTATCGATTCAAGGGGTTTATGCAATGAGAGAACTTCATGAGAACAACCAGGGCTCGCCTCAAAATCCACTCAAGCACCCCCTCCCAGAGGATCCCTGGCCCTTCCCTCTCTTGGGGGGCAAAGTGTCCCTCTTCCAAGCATCCAAGCACCCTGAACCTTCTATCACTCACTACAACACTCCACAGCAAGTATCTGCCAGTGATCCATCGCTGTCCCCAGAAATACTGCCAGTGATCCATTGCTGTCCCCAGAAATACTGCCAGTGATCCATCACTATCCCCAGAAATACTGCCAGTGATCCATCGCTGTCCCCAAAAGTGTGAGCCTCTCCCAGGCAAGGGCCACACCTCACTCACCTCTGTGTCCCTGGCAAATATCAGAGACTCACTATTTATTGAATGAAGAAATGTTTGACCATCACCATGAATCCCTGGTTAGAATCTGTATGGCTCCATTTCCCACTGCCGGTAACACAATGCCACAGACTGGGCGAGTGATAAACAAAAGAGGTTTATCTGGGCTCATAGTTCTGGAGGCACAACGTCTAGGGACCACCTGGAAAGAGACAGGTGATGTGAGTGAGTGTGCAGATGTCCTCTGGGCCCTTCTACAGCCTGGACTCAATCACGGGGGCTGCATCCTAATGACCTTACCTAATCCTAACTGCCTCCCAAGGCCCCACCTCTACACATGATAGTTGGATTAAGTTTCCACCCTCTTAATACCTCACAGTGGGGACTAATTTTCAACATGTGGACCTTGGGGGACACTCAAACCATCGCCAAACCTCAGTACAATCTTTCTTACCAGATTTTAGAGAAAGAAACCGAGATCCAGGATGGCAGAGCAGAACCGGGGCTGAGGGCATATGCCAGCCCTTGCCTCTCGTGTGTGTCCACTATAGGCCGGGTGTGGTGGCGCACGCTTGTAATCCCAGTACTTTGGGAGGCAGAGACCAGAGGATCCGGGTTCGCAGCCAGCCTCAGCGCTCGCGCTTGCGCTCTCTCTCTCTCTCTCTCTCTCTCTCTCTCTCTCTCTCCCTGTCTCTTCTCTCTCTACCTAGTGAGGCCCTCCGCAACTTCATGAGACCCGGTTTCAAAATAAAGTATAAAAAAATAGGGCCAGGGGTGTAGCGCGGAGGTAGAACCCCCCTGGGTTCAATCCCCGGTACCACAAAAAAAATATCATGTGCGTCCACTAGCCGTGACCCTTGGACTCAGGCCCCAGCTGCCTCTCAATCGTGGCCCACTTGACTCTGCTTCCTCTTGTCTTCTCTTTGCACAGGGGTCTGGGCCACGGCGCATTTGGGGAGGTCTATGAAGGCCAGGTGTCTGGAGTGCCCAACGACCCGAGCCCCCTGCAAGTGGCTGTGAAGGTAAGAGGTGGCTCCCTCTCACGCCTGGCCTTGGCCTGCGGTCTCTGCAGGCTGCAGCTCTCAGCTCACAGCCACTGCCTCCTCCCCACCTCCCCCTCTGTGCCCAGACGCTGCCGGAAGTGTGCTCCGAACAGGATGAACTGGATTTCCTCATGGAAGCCCTGATCATCAGGTAAAACTGCAGAGAGACCCCCTCCCCCAACCGGCCTCCCCGCCCCTCAAAGAACATGAGACATTTCTAACGTGTCCTTCGCATGTCCTGGGAAAAGACTCCCTAGTGTTCTCAACACGTCTTACCAGAGTGGAACCACCCCCAGTGACGATCTCAAAAAATACCTGTGTAGCCTAAGAATCCAAATGATGTCGCTCTGCCTGCAGCCAGCATCCCTGGGGTCACCCGGTGGTTCCTGTTCCCTCGCTTCCTCTTAAGAAAGAGCATGCTAGTTTTTGACAGTAGAAGATACAGTCTCCCCCAAAGTCACTCTTACGGAACCAAGGCCCTTCACCCATCCCAGCGCATAGATCCAGTGTAAAGGAAGGGCACCCCTAGTGTGACAGAAGGACACCACCCTGGGCCCATGAGGACAGGGCTGAGTCTCAGATGACCTGCACCCTCCAACCCGGGACATGATTTAAGTTGCAGATCTCAGTGCCCAGGGCTCCTGAGGGCATCCGACCTCAAGATCCGTGGGGGGCTCGTGGAAGCTTCTGAGCACCCTGATAGGTGGGGGTGGCCTGGGATGTCCCTCTGGCAGAAGTGGCAGAGAACAAGGCCAGGCTGGTATGAATGATGTACCTGTGGACTCTGGAGCCCCAAGAGGACACACAGCGAGGGCTGCACCTTGCTTTAAAAATGACATTAATTTTCTGATTATATACATAATACATGACTATTGAATAAAACTTTAAAAGTATAAGATTATATGGAAGGAGAACCAATCTCACTACTTGGCGATAATTAGCCATTATATTTCAGTGTAGTGTCACCCAGTTTCTCGTGTGTGTGTGTGTGTGTGTGTGTGTGTGTGTGTGCATGTGTGTGCCCGTCCACATGGAGCTCCACAGTCCCCACTGCCCTTGTATCCTAGTAGGATCATGTTAACAAGAAAACCCAACTCTCAAGGCCTGTTGTGCCAACTCAGTCCCTTCCCGTGAGGCATTCACAGGATACAGTGTGAACCAGCAAAGCCATCCCTCCACCTGGCTGTCTTTCATACACTGTCACCTGGTGGGTCTCATGCA
This sequence comes from Glis glis, assembly GCA_004027185.1. Classification (NCBI taxonomy): domain Eukaryota; kingdom Metazoa; phylum Chordata; class Mammalia; order Rodentia; family Gliridae; genus Glis; species Glis glis. The sequence continues at coordinate 3,274 of PVJS01014760.1, read as the reverse complement.
GCCCTCTTAGAAGCAATTCCTTCAACTGTTTGCTTGGGGCTTTCCTCAGAGCACTCGACCATGAATTCATGCGGTGTCCCCTGACAAAGATGCTCCCCTACTCCCTGCCACGCCCACGCTTTCTTACCCCAGTGCCTGCACACCATCCTCTGCTCCTCCTGCAAAGTGAGCTCCTGTCAGTCCAGCTTCTTCCTCCTACCTGCTCAGCAGGAGGCTCACCTTCAACTGCAGGGGGGACCCCCTCCCACTGCCCACACCTACAGCACGCATCTATACAGTGCGGCTGCTGAAAGCATGACTTTGCATCTCACTTCTCCCACTTAAGATCATCCCAGACCCGGCTCAGTTAAATTCGGTTGCACCCCTCTGCTCTGCAGCAAATTCAACCACCAGAACATCGTGCGCTGCATCGGGGTGAGTCTACAAGCGCTGCCCCGCTTCATCCTGCTGGAGCTCATGGCAGGAGGAGACCTCAAGTCCTTCCTGCGGGAGACGCGCCCTCGCCCGGTGAGTGAGAACCAGCTTCGCTCCTGTGTCCTGTGAAGGGAAGGGCCAGGGAGGGAAGGAGCAGGATAGGCACCTGGGGAGTGGCAGGACCTGGGGGTGGGCCCTTGGGCTTGAACACCGGGGTTTGGCTGGGACAGAATGGATAGAAGGATGGCTGAGCTGTGGCCCCAAGGAGTTTGTGCGAGGCTCATACAATGGATTCCACAGCCTGACTCCCTTTTTATGGCCTGCTGACTCTGGAACACTAAACCCAAGACAAATGTAGAGGGGGACTTTCATTCCAGCCATGTCGCTAACTCAACCAGCTGACCTGGGGCAGGCTGCACCCCACCCACTCATTCCCAACCACTGACCTCATCGCTCAAATAGGGATAATAATGCTGGACATCCCAGCCCTGTAATCTTATTGTAACAAGAAAGCGCTGAAATGTTTCGGAGGTGTGCTGTGTGCACTGATGGTGCTATGGATAAGGGAGAGAGAGCTTGGAAGTAAAGGATGCCAGGGTGTTCTCAGGAAGCCCAGCTCCAGCCCTAGCATGTGGCACGGGGCATTCCACCCTCTACAGCCTCAGTGTCCACCCAAGTGAAACCCGAGGGTCAGACTAGAACATCTCAGAGGCGGCTTGAAATTATAAAACACAGCTCTTCCTGCGCCTGAGGCCAGCTCCTGTCCGCAGGGCCTTCAGGATGCCTGGTCTCTACTACCTGGAGCAGAGCAGCCCCGGGTTAGTGTCTGGGCTTCCTCAAGGAGCCACCTCAAGGAAAATTAGCACAGTAAGAGCAGTGGGCACCCTCCTGCCCCCAGGGAAGCAGAGAAAGCTGACAGCCACTGCCACAGTGTTCACGGGGACTTACAGCAGTGACAGAAGCCCTGGAAGGCCATGGGGGCTCCGACCTCCACCTTCAGTCTAGTTCAACTTAAAACTTCTGTGCCCTAGGAGCCTGCATGCAGCTTTTACAAGATCTGGTGACCCATCCGGGCATCTAAGAAGAATCGGGTCTGATCGGTGAAAGAGATGGGGGTGTGGGCAGCTGAGCAGACCCGGCGGGAGGAGGGGCTTGGGGAGAAAGACTGACCCATCTCATAACAGTCCTGTTCAGCATCACAGTCTTTTCACAGTTTTCAGGTTCCTCGATACCACCCCACAAAGTAGCCAGTGTCAATCCCCCCCCCCTTTTACAGAGGAGAAAACTATAGCTCAGAGAGGGGATTCACTTGCCAAGGTCACAAGTAGGAAAGCTGGGACTAGAACTCAGGACTTGTGACTCCTGATTCGGTGCTCGCTCCAGCCTCTCACGATGTTTATCCAAATGGCCGTCTTCGGGAGACCGTGAGAGCCAACCTGCCAGTCATCCCGGCGTCTCTGCCAAGGTCTACACATCAGCTCCCCTGTCTTGCCACCACCACCCATCCAGGCAGAGAGTCTCAGCAGTGCTGCTGGCCAGGGTCACATGGGGACATGGCACCATGCTTTTGGAAGAGGCATGGCTCTGGTTTTCCCAGCGGGCATGCCTGAGGCTTAAGGAAAGAAAGCATTGTGTGTGCAGAGGAGAGAGACCTCCTTGTAAGGAGTCTGGGAACCCATCACTTGGCAATTCTGAGGACTTTGATGGTGGGAGGGAGGAGAGGGGCTGCTCCATCTCTTGCAGGCAAAGATGGTTCCCTGCTGCCCAGTTTCACCCCCTAACAGTGGACAATGCCTGAGGGGTGCCCACAACAGGGAGGCCACCACCCTTGGGAGAGCCACTTCCCAGCATCGGGATTCCACCCACTGAACCCGCTCTCTTAACTCTTGGCTTTCGCCGTGTGGCTTTCCTGGCCAGCCACACACCCAGGTCTCCGCACACCTGGGTTCTGCCTGCCACCCTACACCTGCCCATCCCAGGGGAGCCAGCCTTCCTGAGATCCCTGGCACTTGCGGATGGCTTTACCTGTTGAGTAGGGCCCCCCAGGTGACCTGTGCTGAAGTGTTTGTGGCAGCAATTTGTGGGGGCTTAGGGGATTCGTCGGGCTTCCCACATGATTCTCAGGGCTGCAAAGTTCAACTTAGTAAGATGAGCATTAGGCTGACTGGGAGAAGGGAATGTGACAGCTAGGAGACAGAGGAGGTTAGTGCCAGTAAATCCTCCACAGAATAAAGAAGGGAGATGGCAGAGGGACATTGGAGATGGAGAGACGCATGTACTACAGAGGGGGTGGAGCTCTTGTGCCTCCTGGTTCTTGAACTCACTGGATTTGAGGCCCGAGACTCTTGGGGGTGTCTGATGGCCTCCGCATGCAGGCACCAGGGCTGGGTACAAGCTCAGCCAAGGGCTCGGTCCTCACTTCCCGCCAGCCCTGCGGCTCTGTGGTTCCATAGACCTCAGATCGGGATTGAAGAACCTAAAGTTGGTCTCAGATAACAGATGTCCAGACACAGACTGACAGACGTACAAACACAGTGGACAGACGGATGCCCTGATCAACCATGTCTGCCATGGAAATGAAATTCCTAGGTACACATGAAAATATTGCTTGGTCCCAAGACCCCATCTCTTCAAGAATGAGGGTCTTGGCCGGGTGTGGTGGCGCACGCTTGTAATCCCAGTACTTTGGGAGGCAGAGACCGGAGGATCCGGGTTCGCGGACAGCCTCAGCGCTCTCTCTCTCTCTCTCTCTCTCTCTCTCTCCCTCTCTACTTAGTGAGGCTCTCTGCAACTTCATGAGACCCGGTTTCAAAATAAAGTATAAAAAATAGGGCCGGGGGTGTAGCGCGGAGGTAGAACG
>PVJS01014759.1:0-39887 GCA_004027185.1 Glis glis | reverse complement strand
GATCCATTCCCAGTTTTCTGAGGAATCTCCACACTGATCTCCACAGTGGTTGAACTAGTTTGCAATAACAGCATTCACAAGAAAATGGAAAGATCTGGAGAACATTATGTTAAGTGAGATTAGCCAATCACAAAAAAAGAAGGGACATATGTTTTCATTAATATGCGCAACTTAGGGAGTAGTGGGGACACAAAAGGGACTCCAATGACAATGGAGAACCCTCAGTGGTGCAAGGGAAGGGGTACAAGGGAAGGGGAAAGGGTAAGAAAGAAGTGAATCTATGGAATTACTGTCATAAACAATGTGTATATATGAGATTATACCAACATCATTCTCAGTGCTACATGTGGGGGGGGAGGCAGGGGGAGGCGGGGGGAGGGACACCAAGAGCTGTGTGCATGTATGTTAACACCAAACTGATACTCATTGTGATGTGAGACTACAATGCACCAATAAAAACATAAAAAAGAATATTCTAAACCATAAAAAATAATAACTCTGAAAATAAATGGGTTAAATTCACCAATTATATTATACAGACTGGCTGAACAGATTAAAAAACAAGACCCAGCAATATGCTGCCTACAAGAAATTCACCTTGCCAGTATACACAGAGTGAAAGAGAAAGGATGGAAAATGATATTCCTAACAAATGGAGCCCTAAAGCAAACAGGAATATCTATACTTATATCTGAAAAAATAAAATTTAAGGCAAAAACTGTAAGAAGGTCTCTGTATAATAATCAAGGAACTGATTTACCAAGAAGATATAATTATTTTAAATCTGTATGCACCAAATGGTGGAGCATCTGATTTTATTAAAAAAAAAAACACTTTAGACCTAAAGGGAGAGGTGGGTTCCAATACAATAATGGAGGAGGGGATACTTCAATTCCTCATTCTCACTAATGGATCAAGCATCCAGACAAAAGAAATTAACAAAGAAAAATGAGAGTTAAACTATAATATAGATCAATGGACTTAACATTAATAGAATATTCCACCCAACAGTTGTAGAATATACATTCTTTTCATCAGTGTATGAAACTTTCTCTAGAATAGACTAAGCCAGGCGTGGTGGTGCACGCTTGTAATCTTGGGAGGCTGAGACAGGAGGATCGCAGGTTTGAAGTCAGCCTCAGCTACTTAGTGAGGTCCTCCACAACTTAGTGAGATCCTGTTTCAAAATAAAGAACAAAAAATAGGGCTGGGGTGTAGCTCGGAGGTAGAATGCCCCTAGGTTCAATTCCCAGTACCGCAAAAAAAAAAAAAAAAAGAATAGACTATATATTAATAGGTTACAAAAAAATCTTAACAAATTAAAACATTGAAATCATATTCTGAATCTTTTATGATCACAACAGAATGGACCTAGAAGTCAATAAGAAAAACTTTAGATATTATACAAATACATGGAGACTGAACAACCCACTATCACATGAACAGTGAGTCACTGAGGAAGTTAGAAGGGAAATTTTAAAATGTCTTGAAATAAAAATGGAAACAACATACAAAATCTATGGTATGCAGCAAAGGCAGTACTAATAGGGAAGTTTATAGCAATTAGTGTGACAGAAAAAAACCTATAGATCTAAGATAAACAATCTAATGATGTATATCAAGGCCTTAGAACAGCAAGAGTAACCCAAACTCAAAATTAGTAGAATGAAAGAAAGATCAGAGTAGAAAAAAATGAAACAGTCTTTAAAACCACAAGAAGATTAACAAAACAAAGAGCTGCTCTTTGAAAAGATAAAACAAATCTTTAGCTAGAACAACAACAACAAAACAACAACAAAAGACAAAGAGAAGACCCAAATAAATAAAATGAAAGATGAAAGAGGAAACATTACAACTGATATCACAGAAAGTAAAAGGATCATTAGAGATTTTGAAACACTATATACTTACATATTGGAAAATCTAGAAGAAATTGTCAAATTTCCAAACACATATAGCATACAAAAATTGAACTATGCAGTTCACAAAAACCTTGAATTGATCAATAACAAGTAATGAGATTGAATCAATAATAAAAAGTCTCCTAACAAAGAAAAGCCCAGGACCAGACTGCTTCACAGCTGAATTTTACCAAACTTTTAAAGAACTAACACCAATACTTCTCAAACTCTCTCAAACAACTGATATGAAGATATAAACTTTTCTAAATTATTGGATAACTATCCCATTACTATATACTATTCTACACTCTGATTAAAGGTGTCCTTCAAGGGTCCGTGGCCTGCCGTCCACAGGAGTTGAAGTTGGCTGAAGCCACACCGCTTGTTTTCCTTTGAGTCAATTTAGAAGTGTGTATGTATACTCAACTAGTAACTGCCAGCCCATAGATAACCCACTTAAGTCATCTATGAAATATAAAAACCGGAAGAATGATTTCTTAAAATTATAAGAATGTTTTCCAAAGCTACTATAAGTAAAAACTTCTGCCATTTAGCGTTCTGTGCATTCTGTTCTCGAATGATGACCAGTAATGGAAAGCTGAATGTTGTTTTTTGAAAAAATAAAATCTGCATGTTATTCTTGGAATCAGACACCAGTATGTTTTTACAGAGTGAGAATCAGAAGACAGAGGGCTTAAAGGAAGTTTAACAAAAGCATGTCACCCAGAATAGACATAGATTTGGACTCTAGAATTTAGGATTAGTCAATCAGCAGCTCGCAATCTTTTTTTTTTTTTAAGACCCTTCCTTGTCATGGAGGGCTCAAGCCTTGGTCCATGAATAAAAAGCTCAAAGAATCTTGGAACCACTACATCTTTTTCTTAATGCAAAAAAAAAAAATCTTAACAGAGATATAAACCGTGAACTTTTTTTTTGTCTTTTGGTACTGGGGATTGATCCCAGGGACATTCTACCTCTGAGCTATACCCTCAGCCCTATTTTATTTTTTATTTTGAAACAGGGTCAGCTGGGCATGGTGGTGCACACCTGTAATCCTAGTACTTGGGAGGCTGAGACAGGAGGATCGCAGATTTGAGGACAGCCTCCGCAAGTAGTGAGATTCATCAACCTAGTGAGATCCTGTTTCAAAATAAAAAAATAAAATAGGTCTGGGGGTGTAGTTCAGAGGTAGAATGCCCCTGGATTTAATTCCCAGCACCACAAAGAGAGAGAGAGAGAGAGAGAGAGAGAGAGAGAGAGAAACAGGATCTCACTAACTTGCTAAGGCTAGCCTTGAACCTGCAATCCTGTCTCAGCCTTCCAAGTACTGGGAATTACAGGTGTGTGCCACCATGCCTGGCTAAACTTTAAAATCTGATTCCTAAAATATTTTTAATTCAGATATGGTCTGTACAAATGCTTCTCAAACTACCTGTGGTGAAGAACCAATTTTTTCCCCAATCTACAATGGAATGTTTCTGTGAAAGGTAATAAAAGTTAATTACTAGAAAAATTAAATGAAAATATGAGCAAATATATATGTAAAGCTTTTTCTCTATTACTAGATTAAACAGGCATAAATTACTATTTCATGCTGTAAAGTTCATAGATGCTTACTTTTAATTTCTATCTTTATTTCATTATAGACAGTAGCAGTGAGCAGGCTGATATGAGTCCCTGTAACACACTCTAAGTAGCAAGCAGGGCTCTGTGCCATTCCCGACCCCTAAACCAATACATTTTCAAAGTCAAAGGGTCCTCCCACATCAGAGAGGGGTGAAGAGAAGATCAGTTTAACATCATATATGTAACTGCAGCAAATGTTATGACCTCTTCACTCCTGTGATCTGGTTAAATACAGTTTCCAAAATATGTCCTTTGACCTGAAATTTAGTTCTGAACTGATGAAAACCACGATACATTTGGAATCTGTCATTCTGTAAGTAATGTCTGAGTCTTAACAGCACAGATCGTATAGCAATATTTAATATTTGTTTTTCATGTTTAAGAATTTTTAAAAAATCAATGCCTATGAATTTAACGCCCTGTCAAAGGGTACACAGCACAAGGCTTTGCAATCTGGTTTTATCTCAAGTAAGAATTCCCCCTAGATTCCCTTTGTTGTATAGTTTCCTAAGCTGGGAGCTCTTGGCCTTTAGACACTGGCTCAGACTTTCTCTTCAATATTGCAAGGATTCCTGGCACCTAATAGAATCATTCATGGAGATCATTTTACTAATTTTCTTTCTTCTACTCCTACTGCTCCACCGAAGCATCCAGTAGCCTGTGTTTTGCTTATGATACATACTATTAAGTATGATTGGCTGGGGAGCATACTGCTAACCACAGCTATGTTGTCACACGGTAAGGAGAGCCATTTCTTGGATGTCTTTCTCCCTGAAAAAACACAGACTAAAGCTCCCAGAGTAAAACAAAGAACAAAAACAAACAAAATCCATCAATTTTTACTTCATGGCATGATAGCTCCACTCTACTGTTTAGACTATGAGTAGTAATTTTCTTCAGCAGTATAGCTTCATGCAACAAAATATTGGTCTTTGGAATATCTTTAAACATTTGTAAATATGGAAAAAAGCAAACCATTTGTTTACCTGCCAGGGAACAGTTCTTTCAACCACTTTTGATGAGAGCATATTTAGAAAAAGTCAGTTTATCGTTAACATAGTAGGCACAAGAATTAGACAAAATTTTAGTGCCAAATTCCCAATAAAATGCCATTGCATACTGTTAATTTTAACACAATCTATCTTAGCTCATTGACCTTGCTGACAGCTCTATCTTAGCATTAACATGGGATCTGACCTTATTTTTTGTTAATTGCCATCCTCGATCACTCCTTACATTTGTTACATTAAAATTTTATGAAAGGGAAATCTGCTAACCTAAAGATTCACATTTACTAAACAGACATTTTGAAAGTATTTGTGTGCCAATGAAAATGTAAGTTATACATGGTCATTCATATTAATTAACCATAATTATAAGCAGGGATAATTTCTAAGCCCTACTCTAGGTAGGTTTTAATCACTCACCAGAAGGATAAAGTCTATTCATAGTCTTAAGAGTCTCTCTGGGGCCACTTCAGGAAAAAAGGCTGCAAGAGTCTGGAGAAAGAAAAGGATCCGAGTATCCAGAAACCAGGCACTTTCCCGGGAGGGAGAAGGAGGGTGAGAAGACCACACGCCCCAGGTGTGTGTTGGGGGGGAGTGTCAACCACACATCCCCGGAGCTACTCTTTTGAAAGACTTGGCTCCAACATCATCAGCATTGTTAGCCCATAACCTAAAAGACTGCAGGCAAACTGCAGACGTAATGTCCAGCCATCAGGCATCTCTGTCTGAGACTTGGTCTACAACCTCCATTCTAGATCCCTTCTCTTCCAGATCCCTTCTTCTTCCTCCTATGGGACTTAACTCATTGTTCTGAATATGTGGTTGCATAGGAATCAAGCCTAGGGAGCTTTGCCATATTCTTCCATCTTGTTCATGAAAAGGCGCGAAGGCCTCTAAAGCATTTTGCACCAATCCACACATTGCCAACGCCTGCACTTTCAGATGAAAACCCACCTCTCACATCACATTAACTATAAAAACCTCTGCTATTAGAGGTAAAATATAGCGAAGGCACCTATAGCTGCCTCGGAAATTTGGCATTTTGATTAAATGCTACCAATAACTACTACTAGAGTATGTTTCCAATTGGAATAACTGCTTGTGCTAGGATCTAGATTGAAATGAACTAAAACATATACTTACACAATCCTTCTGAAGCATTTTAAATTACAGACCACATATGACCTTCCCTTTAAAAAATTAAGCTTCGGGAAAGAGGGAAGTACGTCAGGATATCCTCCTGCTCACTCCAGACTTAGCCCTAGCCCACGGCTATCAGGCTCCCATCCCTACTGTCATCCTGAAGGCTTTTGCCAAGGTACTTCGTGGCCTAGATGCTAACTCCAACGTGCTAGGTCCTGGTGCAGTTCCTGAGATAGTTGTAAAGTTTTAGTCTTCATTCCTATCATTTTATGAACAGTTCAACACACTTCAGTCCTATTTTTCCATTGTCACAGACTCCAATGTTTTAATTATACTTTTGAAAAACCTCAATTCAGGTATGAGACAGAGGAGTCTGGAAAAGTAATTAAGTGGAATACGCCATGCTCATTATTCAGTAAATGAATTTTCACCTCTTGTGAAATGGTAAAAAAGAGAGAGAGAAAAAGAAAATCAGTTTATTTCATTAAATTCCCAAGCTCTCTTGAAAATGTTCAGCCTGACAACCCAAATATAAAAAAGTACCTGAAGATAATTATAAGTAAACGCCTTTGGAAAAAAGCAAAGCTAGTAAAGATTCTCTCACTGTCAAGTTAGGTCCCATATTTTTCTAGCAAAATTAACAGAGTCTAATTGTTGACAACAAGATTCTTTCCTGCATTCCATGTATAATGTTTCTCTGTACATATCAGTGTTAACGTCTCTTCAAAGATTCCAGACCAAATAAAAGAATGAGAAGTTGATGATACATTCACAGGGCATTTCTAGAAGAGCGATGATGATGTTGTTAAGATCCATGCCCGCTCACACTGTCTAATCTCAATTCAACACAAGCAGGAAATGGCACCTTTTCCACTCAGCATATGTGAATGCTTCCCCTCCCATGGCATGGAATGTTCCACGTGCCTTTATTTCCATTCAGATGTGTAATATATATGTGCATGAGATATGGGAGATGACACCGGTGACAAATGAAAATTTTACTTGAGAAAAGCTTCAATTGCAGGGAAATAAGAACAGATTCAGAGTGGGTTTGGGGAGCTGCCAAGTCATGAGTAGAAACATGTTAAAAAACTTTCTTTTTTTTTTGACACAGAATTTTGAGAACTCCTCAAATTACCTTTGAAACAGCCCCATCATTCTCAGAGAAAGCTGCAAGAAGCAAAAAGTGTAGTTAAATGAGTGAAAGTCATCTCCTATGTGAGGGAGAGAGATTGGGGTTCTGACTAAACTGACATTTAGTATGCACTTGGTAAGTTTCAGATACCATGCATGGTGCCCTCTCAAACAGTAACAGATCACTGTGTACTTCTGTGTACTTTACTTGTATTCAAAGATTCCAGCTCGGGGAGAAAAGAGAAAAATGTACAAGTACATACATAATTTTTTCATTCCTTTTAAATTATGTTTGTGTGTATGTATCTATATAGATAGATATAGATATACACACACATAGGTACATGACATTCATTTAACAATTCAAATGATTCATCTATCATGCAAAGGTTCCAGAACTTATTTGGTTTATTGCCCCCTTTTCAGAAAAAAAATTACTCAGCAACTACCCCCTCTGAAATCTACCTTCGTTAAGCAAATAAACAGAAAGATGCAGTGACGTGTTTGTGTCCTTTTATGTCTCTCTATTTCGTTCCAGCACCTCCCCCAGGAGTGCAGCATTGCCCACTTTGGGAACCTATGAATGAATGGATAGATGCTCCTGTAGCGACCATATCTGGAATAGGCTTCGTAAGATACAGAGGAGCCTGCTTTCCCTTGGCTGAGGTCACTAAGTACCTCTCGCACTGCGAGCATTGCACTCTGCACAAGGTGACCTGATGTCTAAAGAGAAGTATTTTTAATGTAATATGACCCTGAAATATCAGCCAAATTTCTTTCCTATTCTTTACTGAAGAATTAGGAATTCATTATAGTACTGAATTTAAAACTGGTTGTCTTTAGTAGCCTGGTCTCTTACTAAGGGGTATTCTCTTCACATTCTGCATTTAGAGCCTGATTCTGATACATACTGTTTCTCTATTGAATTTCTTGGATTAACATAAGGTTCATTAACTGTGTCCTCCTATTCTATCTGTGGTACTAGCCTTCCCACTCCTTTGGGAAAGGGGGTCATTCTGATTACAGCCTCATGGTTTAGTAAGGACTGATCATTATGGCTTTCTGCACCTGATGGTGAGAGTGGTCATGTGACGCAGGATGAGCTGATGGGAGTGACCTGTTAACTTGATCACTGTGACTGGTCCAGGTAAATAAGCACACATGAGACTGGGCCTCTCAGTGTCCTCTCCTAGAATTTTTCTGGTGAAATTGATAGGAAAAAGCCTTTCTTACATCTCTGAATAAGTTTCCAGAAAATCCTTCTCTTCAAGTATCATCAGGCCATGTCCCCACCTCATACAGGTACCTGAAAATGTAAAAACCAACACTCAGAGAGGAACAGAGATGAGAGTTCTGCCAGCATGGCAGCAGCCCTGTATCTCATCATCCTGGAGGCCACATCTTCCCAAGGCTTATCTTGCTTGTTTTTGTCTTTCATTCTATATTTCAGAATCCTAATTATTGCCCCTTTGGCCCTAAGCAAGCTGTTTACATCAGTACTGTTTGTTTCACCGGTCCTCACCTGATAGTACAGTTTGCAGGTTAAGTAACCACACTCCCAACGCTAGTAAATGACAGAACCAGTCAGCTACCAGAAGGAACATCTAAGATACCACCAAGTTCATAAGGCTGAGATTTTGTTGTTATCGGCACTCTTGTAGAGTGGGCTACATTCTATTTTATTATTATTTTTTAAGTAAGAGGAGCTCCTTTTCTGCACAGGCACTGATAGGAAGTCATCTTGGATGAAATCTTTTTCTGGTACCCTTAGTAAAGTGAGACCCCTCTGTTATGCAGATGAATAGCAGTAAATACTTTTCCTGCAGGAACAGTAAAAAAGAAACTTGGAGGCTCCATGAGGCCCTAGTTTTGAATGATCCTGTGAACAAATTTACAAAAGGAGCCTAATGCTTTCTGGAAAGAAAGATATGGAGACCTAACATTTGCTCCTAAAGATTAAAATTTAGGAAATCTTGTTGGGGTGGACTAGATTGACTCTGACCAAAACCCTAGTCAGGAAAGAACAGCAGGGCCTTTGTGCTGCTTCAGAGCCAGCAATTTCAACTCTTCCAGATGTGATTAATTAGATGTATTCACTCGGCTTTCCCTCCTTGAAATGAGAGGAAAACTCAGGACCAACCCTAATCAGAGGAGAGCAGACCTAAAGGGAGGCCCATTTGTACTGCCTCCTGTAGGATCTGAAATGCCAACCCCTGAAACCATTCCTCCCAGGACCTTCCAAGCTTAGGGAGACGCTCAAATTTCTGGATCAGTACTAGTACTACTAATAGCAATAGACAATAATTACTGAGACCTTCCATGGACCAGATCCTATGTTAAGAGTTTGATATGGTGGTACATACCTGTAGTCCGAGCCACTCAGGAGGCCGAGAAAGTAAGATCACAAGTTCAAGGACAGCCAGGACAACTTAGTGAAACCATCTCAAAATTAAACATTTTTTTTTAAAGGGCTGGGGATGTAGCTCAGTGGTGGAGCACTTGATTATCATGTGTAAGATACTGGGTTCAATCCTCAGTACTGCAGGAAAAAAAAAAGATAAGCTTGCCATTAATATGCATCACAGCCTTATCTACGACATCATCTGTCACTCTCATCAATATCACTACCTTAGCCATGCTGTGCTTTCTATTTTCTCATAGTACGTACCACTGCCAAAATTATATTATGTTGTCTTATTTTTGTTACCTGACTCCCAAGCTAACATTTGAGCTCCACAGGGACATAACTGAGTGTTGTTAACCCCTGTACCCAGATTGGTGGCAGACAAGTTTTTGAATGAGTGGCGGTATTGCATGATTTCATTATGAAACATAACGAGACTCATTTTTGATAGATTAAGACAATTTCACAAGACAACACTGCTAGTAACAGAATCAAGGTCTGAATTCAGCTGGGTATGACTCTAAAGCCACCAAGTTATTCTGAATTCCAATATATCCAAGTGGTGGTTAGGATGCTCCAAAACATTTAGTAAGTAATGTCAGGTGACAAAGAAGAGAGAGGAAGGTTGGCTTTGTCCATGCTGGGGAGGGAATATAGTTTCTACTCAATCCTCATAAATTTGTACTTGTGACATAACCCTATAATAAAAAACAGATTAGCAAGAGAGAAGCAAGCAAGCTTATCAATGTATCTATCACATATCACAAAGGAGAAACCCTGGTGAACAGTAACTCAAAGCAGTGGCTTAGAACTCTGGCTTACATAGCATCTTCAACAAAAAATGTAAATTGATAAATACCAGGACAAAGGAAAGCATTGGGCTTCCACAGGCAGGTAGCTGGGAGATAAATATATGAGAAAACACTAATGGAGTAAGCTTTGTGTCAGACTCCTCTGGTACTGTCTCTGGGCTGATAAGAGTTGTCTCCAGTAAAGGAGAATTTATGTCCTATCTTTAGGCAGAAAAGGGGGAAGATAGTCTGTCCTATTGCTACTGCTTAATTGCCTTCAGTTCAAAAACTGTTTTTATATTTTAAAAGGCACATTTGGGGGTGACATATTCTGGTTTCCTTCACCCACTTCACATCTCTGTCCAGTGATAGGCTTGTCACCAATATCTGCTAAAGCACAGGCTTTGAGGTTAATCCAGGTTTAATACACCTGTCTTCCTACCTAGGTGACCTCAAGGCCACCTAACTTCTCAGAATCTGTTTCTTCATCTGCTATCTCATAAGGGCTGCTGCAAGATCTAATCAAAATGATGACAGCATTGAATTTAAAACAGTTGCTAACCCTTGATAGATTCATAATAAATTATCCCAAGCAGAGATAGTGGTTGTAACATAGGAAATGGCCCCACTCTCCTTGGCCTCCAGCCTGGGTGGATTCTAGCCAATTCTGCTGTTTGGCCATTTGCTGAATAATCAACACTGTTCACTTATATTCAACCCTCTTTCAAAACCCTTCTTGCTTCTTGCCAATGACTCTAGATGTAGCAAGATCCCAAATGTGAATACCTGAAGGGGACTTGCTTGCAATGAACAGAAGGATTCAATGAACAAGTGCCCAGTGGAAGAAGAGCGACCTTTGCAATGGATTACTGGTCAGAGCACCTCCTGCTTTGAAGGAGCACCTCTGCTCTGCAAACAGAAAGGTTTAAAAATATTTTCAAATTTCTCTGGCAACACATTTGGGGCTTGAAATGCTTGGAGTTATTCTCCCAGGGCTATCACTAGGATGCAGGAGAAGCACATAGATCTGATAATTAGCAGGATACATGCTTGTTTTGCTGCCTTTCAATACTGTATCAGAAGGTGACCACTGGTAGGCCTATTGGCCTGACTCACCTCTCTGCTCTAATTTTCAGTCATGAGGACTTTTTAATGTCAATAAATATAACTCCATCCCTCACCAGAAGCAGTTAGTTATCCATTGATAAGAAAATATATTATGAAAAACAGCTATGGTGAATTAAGATTTTAAAATGAATTGGAATTATGTGAATCATATTCACATCTACATATATTTGGAAGATGGTAGTACATTTGTATGTCTAACATTTTAGCTATTCAGTGAACAGCCATCCAGGAAGCTGAGAATCCCTTGCATTAACATCCTGGCGCCTCAGAGACCTACATCCTATAGGGTGGGAACCAGTGCCTAGAAGTAGTCAACTGAAAATTTAGAGAAGAAAATACCACAAAGTCAATTTGAACTTCATCTCTCTGAGTGGTCTATAATTCTAATGATGTGCTGAATTTAAAAATTAAAATAATGATAGGTTGACTGTAAATAGAATTTTTGTTTTTGAAACAGGAAAACTATGAATTTCTAATTGCTTTGGAGCCTGATTTTTAACTACGGTAGACTGATCTAAGTCTTGGCAGGACACTAGACATAATTTGAAACAATGAAGGTATAAACCCAAGGGAACAATGTGTATAATGCTTGAATTGTGTTCAAACTGATCAGGGGGGTTGCTAGGGGGATTTCTTTATTAAAATTATTGAACAGGAAAGTGCCTTCAACCATAATATAAAAGGCAATTTGCAATTACTGTCCTACTTTTCCTCCACTTTCTATTCTTAGTGTGCTAGCAGTTTGTAGCAAAACCGGCTTTACCATCTCTTGGATTTCTTTTACTTTTACAGAAAAAAATATTTACTTTAGCTTTCATTTCAATGCTACCATGTAACAAATTGCTCTAAATTTAAGAGTCTCCTCCTTTCTGGCCTCTTTATGTCTCCTAATATAAAAGGGAGTTTTGAATTTTAGAAGGAGAAGCAGATTCCTTTTCTTTCATCACTACATGATCAGGCAGGTGACATTGTTGAAATTTTAAAGGTTCCAAAGATGAATTGTATATTTATACTAAATTATGGAAACGAAGCATTTTTAAAACAAAATAGTACTTTAAAAGTGGAGTCAAATCAAATTTATTTTAATCATTTCAGATTGACTTAGCTCTGGGCTATCTAAAGATGAATTTCTTAATATAAGAAATATTCGACTGTTTAAAATAAAACCATGACTTTGGAAATTACATTCCTAAGAATCCTAGAATACAGAAGCACTCAAGCAATGGGTCTGGAGATGGAAATGCCACTAGATATTCCTCTCTTAGTATTCTTTTTAATTCTAGACTTCTGTTTTATGAATTAAAAAGTTCGGGGTGGGGGAGTTTCACAAATGAACATGAGGCAACACAGTGTGTGAAAGAACTGAAAATTTAAAAGTAATACTGAGCCCAGACCCATCAATATTTTAATTAAAATATCACAAATTGGTGGTGTTATTTGTTTACTCATTCAGTAAACATTTGTTGAATAACAGGGACTCTGCTGTTTGCTTAGGAGTCAACTCTACACTAGGCAGTAGAAAAGCCATATATTTTAGGCTTTGCAGCCTGGGTTTGAATACCATCTTTGTCTTTTGCTCATTGTGTGACCTTGGGCAAACTATGTGACCTTTCATACCTCTTCAGTGAAACAGAGCTAGTAATGGCATTTAGCTTACAGAGATGTTTTGGAATGGTGGTTTAGAACCTTGGCTGCAAGTTAGAAACACCCAGAGAACTTTTTAAAACCTACCTGTGCAATGTGAGAAACCCTGTTCAATCCCTAGCACCAGAAAAAAACAACAATGGCAGCAGCAGCAACAACAAAAATCCTAACAAACCAATGCATTCTTCAGCTACCACAGCTCTGGCAAAGTGAGAAGGACAACTTAGACTCTGATGGGTTACTAACAGTGTCATACTAAGGATACTAAGCCTGGCTTCTCCCAACTCCTTCAAGAGCCTAGTATAGGAATGTAGGTAGATATCTATCAGCCATAACTTTCCCCATTCATTTCCTCAAAGAATATAAAAGAGCCATAACCATTAGATTGAGCCACATTTTATAAGGAAGAACCAAAGAACTTTTTTTTTATGGTAGCTTGACCAAAATAAACATGAGAACTATTTCATTGGATATTCTATCTGTAGATAAACTTAACAAGGATTCAGAAACAGTTTGTGGGAAGATTCACGTCACCAAGCTGAGAATGCCATGGCAGACATCACCAGTGCTGACTCAAAACCCATATTTTGGCAACAAGAAGCTTTCTCAGGTGCCGACACAAGAAGACATTGCACACAGCATGGCGTGCACTCTGAATGCCGCCCAGGGTGCCTGGGGTTGGAAGCGGAATGGAAGGAAATTGGGAATGCAAACTCACCTGCACAAGTCCCTGGAGCCCTGGGCTCAGAAGCAGAAGTGTCCTGCGGAGTCCAGGCCACGGTCAGCACAGCCCGGGAGGAAACGGTTCCATGCTGGGCCCTGAATGAAGCCTCCATGGCCAGTTCTAGGTTCTCTGGTGCCTTTAGATCTGGAACCTCCAGGGAGCCACCACTAGAGTTGCTGAGAACTGCCTGATTATCTTCCCCTCTTCGTAGGTGGTGAAGTGCTGGATGAGCTTCCTATGGTCGCAGGAACAGATGGCCACACTCTCAGTGGCTTAAAACAGCACACACTCATCTTAGAGTTCTGGAAATCCGAAGTCAGAAAACGGGTCTGATGGGGCTAAAATCAAGGTATTGGGATGGCTGCCTTCCTTCTAGAAGCTTTAGAGGACAGGTCTTTACCAGCTTCTAGAAGCTACCCACATTTCTTGGCTTGTGGCTTTTTTTTTTTTTACATCTTCCAAGACAGCAATCATATCATAATCTCCTTCTCCATGATCACATCTCTTTCTCTGACTTTCCTGACTTCCAGGATCCCTTATAAGAGCCTTGGTAATTGGGCTTACCTGGATAATCTTCCCTCTCAACAAACCTTAATCTAATCCTTATCTGCAATGTGGTTACTTATTTACAGGTTCTGGGGACTGGGATGTGGAGGTGTCTGGGATGCTGAAGTTCTACCGAACACAGCCATCAGAGGACAAAACACCGAAGCACAGAGCTCAAGGCAGAGTTAACGTTCACACTTGAACCTCTCCTCCCTCTTTGCCATGTGTTGGGTTTAGTGTGTTTGGAATGCATAGCAGATGAAAGAATTATTAGCCTGTAAATACCAAGATATGTGCAGCTTGGTGGTTTATGGAAGAAAATTCCTTAGGCTTCACAATATTCCACAGTTCTTTTTTGCAATTGATTAATAGGTTAAATTCCTCTTCTTTTTTCACTCTTTGCCCCAGAAACAAAGTCCAGAGTGTAGGTTATAACCATCACAGACCTCCTATAACCCCCTGCCCTCTCTGCAGAACTGCAGTTCTGCAACACCTGTTTGACCTCTGAACTCAAACTAAATTTCAAAATAATTCTCACCTGAGAGTAGGCATTTCTCTGAGCCTGCCAGCACTAGTGAGTGGGAAAGACCGATAGCAGATTCCCAGCCCTTTGATGACTTGCATCTGCTGTTTTAGACATCTGTAAGCTTTAAAAAAGTACTGTTTTGTTGTGACTATTTTGAGCCTTCTTTATGAATGAATGATATTATTGTGGATTGACTTTTGAACCAGGTAAACATTGTCCTGAAAGAGCCTCTTTTCAAACGTCAAGCTTAAAATAGTTTTGTTTTGCTTTTTTAAATGAATTTTGCTTTACCGAGCCACAGTGGTCAAGGCAGAATAGCTGTTTGAATGAGCTATTCTGAATAGCTATTTGAGCAGTTTCTGGACTAATGTGCTTTTTCTAATGTCTTCAGGGAAACAGCGAATTTTACTCTCTGCACGTGGTATGCTATTGTGCACCAAGAAGAGGTCTGGTTCTCATAGTGAACAATGATATTTGCACACAGGAATGCATGATACATGGGGAGCAAAATGGCCTACGGACTCTAGGCAAATACCATCAAACTTGTGAAACAATGAGAAAAATGGAGAAACTTTTTAAAATTCCAGTTTTCCTGTTGCCTGTTTGCTTCCCTCTACCCCATAACCTATAATTGATCTTGATAAAACAAGAAGCTGTCTTCCCTGAACCTCAGTTTCTTCATCTCTAACATTAATGAGCACCTTCCAACACACAAAGTCCTGGGAACCTTGTGCACATGGCCCTCCCCTTTGAGGATCTAGGAAGCCAGCTGCTGACATTTTTTCCCCACTTCTTTGAGGCTCTGAATTCACCTTGAAAAGTCCAGAACTTGGGGTGTCTTTTCCCAGAGCCACGGCTGGCATCTATCCTTGGCGGGGCCAGCCTTGTCAGTCCCAGCTTCCAGAGGAAGCTCCTCCCGCGTTCCTGGGCTCCATCCACAATCTTGTTCCCGGCTCCCAGGCTCCTGGCCAAGCTTCCTGGAGGCAGCTGGTGTTTTCTGACTTAGGACTTCAGTTGCATTTCCTTATTGAGGTTCAGATTTCGGGTTTATCTCCTTTTTTCAGAGACAATAGCACCCTTCCTGGTTGACAAATCCCTTCTCTGACTTAGAACAATGTGTGCATTTAAAAATAATAGAAGCCAATGAGACAGAAAATGTGTTTGTGCTAGCCAACATTTGTTCTTGGAAACCGTGGAACCTGGAGCTTGCAGCTACTGGTTCTCCACTTTTCTTAGGAATTTCCCAGCCCAGAGAAGGTGAGCATGTGCAAAACACACAGAGCTCGCTCGCCCAGCAAGATGGTGGTGGTGTTTTATGGACCAGTATTTCAAACGGGGATTGAACCCAGGGGTGTTCTACCTCCGCGCTACACCCCTGGTCCTATTTTTTATACTTTATTTTGAAACCAGGTCTCACGAAGTGGCGGAGGGCCTCACTAGGTAGAGAGAGATAGGGAGAGAGAGAGAGAGAGAGAGAGAGCGCTGAGGCTGGCCACGAACCCAGATCCTCCGGTCTCCGCCTCCCAAAGTACTGGGATTACAAGCGTGCGCCACCATGCCTGGCTTTAGAAAGTGTATCTGAATAAAAGGCTGCATCTAGGTCTCTGCAATGCTTAATGTGGTGTTATTCAGCTGCTAAGGAGGAAAGAAGGCTCAGCACAGGAGACCTCCTGGGCTGCACAACCTTCAGAGCCATTGCCAAACCACAGCTGGCCAGAGGAGCAGTGCTTGGAGAGCGATGCCATTCTGTGATTTGAATAGAGGTCTGTATCTAATACCAGGCCTCACATATGACAGAAATGGCAGCCAATTTGTTTGAAACCCTTTGCTTTTTGAAATATTTACAAAGTCTATTTTTAATCATGATTTCTTAAAAGACATTATAGATAACAAGCCTGCTTGGTTAAAAATCCCAGAGCAAAAGTGAGCTGCTGTTAATGTCTGAAGAAAGACCAGAGTATAAATAGGTATAGCAAATTAGCAGCCCCAATGCTGTAGTAAAACCTAAAGGACTGCTAGTAAAGTAACTCAACCTCAACTTGAACCTGTCTTTAATTCTTAACACGACTGTATAAAATATTTATAATAATATTTTCTCTCATTGCTTTTCCCCCTTTCTCCCTCTTTTCCCAATAAAGCAATCAGTGCAGCTCTATGACCAAAATTTAAATTTTAAGGCACTGTATGTAAATGGTGACTATGGTGACTATAAAGAACACCTTTAAGAGCCAGAAAATGCAGTGAACCTGCACTTTTAGAAAATTATTGCTTATGATTTCAAAACAAAATGCAGTCCCCACCACCACCAGGCAACTGACACCATTATAAACCAAATCTAATTATAACTAGTAAGTCAAATGCTATTATGTTTAAAAGAATTGTCATCTCTATTGTTATAATTTCCATCCAATTTAAAAGCCAAAGTTAATGTCATAGTAGGAAATCAGAACAACAACAACAAAACAGTTCTGTAATGTTTGCATTCCGACCACCAGGAAGAAAACTATTCAAAACACTGACCTCCAGGAAAATAAAATTAATTCAGAGTTATCAAGAAAAACTATTTGATGTCTGTTCTGTGTGAAAGCCATCATTGCATCTTGAAATAAAAAAGACAGTTTTAATTTAAGGATCATCAGAAATACTGAGAAAAATGGATTGGTGGGGGAGTTAGGTAAAGATATTGATAAGATAGTAACAAGTAGTAATCATATATCAGGTGATGAGATTAATTTCCAGGTTGTGAATTTCGCTTTACACTCACTAACTTCTGTGCTCAGCTGCTGTTTTATGCCACTCTAGCCCCAATCTCCTTATTTTTATGCTGCTGTCTGATTTTTTAGCACTAAATGGGGTTATTTATTTATTCGCCTGTGGATGAACAGTTTTCTAAGTACAGATAACTCAAAGATTTTGCATGCATACATTCATTGGAGTATGCATTTGGGTAATTTTATTAAGTGCTTCTTTTGATTGGGAGTTGGGTGGGGAACATGAAGGAAAATAACATGAGCACTATAAATCTCAAGGATTTGAGCCATTCAAAAGAGAAACAGCTGGGTGTGGTGATGCACACCTTTAATCCCTGTACTTGGGAGGTTGAGGAGACAGGAGTATCGCAGGTTCAAGGACAGCGTCAGCAAGTAGTGAGACTCTCATCAACCTAGTGAGACCCTGTTTCAAAATAAAAATAAAATAGGACTGGGGGTGTAGCTTGGAGGTACACTGACCCTGGGTTCAATCCTCAATAACACACACACACACACAGAGAGAGAGAGAGAGAGAGAGAGAGAAACAGTGAGGAACTTCACTTCTATAGTACAAATCTGTGTGTGTGAAGAAAAGTCAGGAAAATACTGGTCAGGTATGATAGGATACCAAGAGTGCTGCAATAAATAGTCTAGAAAGTTCTTCAAAAACCAATCATGTTTTAAGTCTCTTCTTCTTCTTCTTCTTCTTCTTCTTCTTCTTTTTCTTCTTCTTCTTTTGCAGAGATTTTCCCCCTCAGTTAATTTATCATTGCAATAAATTCACCCTGCCATTTTACTGGGTTCAATAAAGTTGCCTCGTGTCAGTGTATTTTCCTGAGTTCCAGATAACTAGTGAAGTGCCAGCATGATTTCTACATGGGATCATAACCACAGTACAAGAAGTCCTACCTTGGACCTCAGAATTTGCAGTACCAAGTGGCTGTAATGGGTCTTCAACCCAAATTGTGGTCCTCTCCATCCCACAACTCTTTCCAAATTCAACCATTGCCCTTTCACCTTCTCACAAGGTCAAGGATTATATTGGAAACACACACTTAGGGCAAACTGTGCCAGGGCAGAGTCATCAGTGGATCTAAAAGCAGTCAGGCGAGCCATCTGGAACACTACTGGGATGAAAAGTCCTGCCTCTTAGTCTCTTCCTCCAGCTAGGTCATTGTGGCAGGGGAGCGCACAGCCTATCTAGGTCACGTCACCCTGAATTAAGATGTAATTACTATCTTGGCAGTGCACCCCTTACCAAGGATGAACAGGTGGGTGAAGTTGGCAGTAATTGATCCCTTTTCCTGGCTCAGAAAGAACCTGCAACGGCTGGCTAATCCCAGAAGCCCCAATCGTCAAGTCGGGTAATTACCCGATTCTGGCCGGATTGGTCCTGGGGGCTCCAGTACCTGATAAGAAAAGGGATATAGAAGATGGAACTTATTATTTTCCTATTATATTTGGCATTTCAGTAGAAAGAAACCTGGAATCACGTTAGAATTTTAATGGAGACTTTTTCACCTGAGTCTTAATCAGAATATCAGGTTCTCTTCTCCCATCCTGTCTTTTCTTTTGGCCACAACAGTGCTTACCTGGAAAGGCGTGGGTGTTCACTGCATGGTGAGGACAATACAGGTTCAGAAAAAGAAAGCCTGGGAGTTAAACCTGCTAGACCAGGAAAACAAGCAATTATCTGAAAAATTCCGACCCCTAATCTTTTCTGTCCTGTGCAGCTCAAATAACTCAGGTACAAATGGGCTTCTCCTAAATTGTCTCCAAATTGCTTCAATTTCTTTTATTTTTTCCTTGCTGGTGGAGATTTTGTTGCATTGTGCTTTTTCAGCTGAAAGGCATTTCAAACAAGAGCGAGGGCAGACATTGTTCTGTGTCAATAGGGGGGCGTGGGTTTTCTGAGAGATTAGTGTGATCCTGTGTTTCTCTGCTCACTGATCGCTGCTCTCAGTCCCCGGATGAATGCTGATGCCGCTACTGTGTGCTAGTGCCAGCTTGAGACGCAGACAAAACCACTCTGGAGGGAGACAGCCGGTGAGACAAGAACAGAGAACAGAGACTGTGGTCCGGCAGACCTGGAGTCCTATCCTGTCTCTTCTGCCAGTTTCCTGCAGAAAAGGACTTTTCTGGAAATTATTTTTATCTCCAGTTCAGTTTCTGGTTGAAGAGAGAACAATCTCGATAGGATTAATGTGACAGTCAGATAAAACAGCATAGACTGACACAGTTAACAGTGCCTGGGAAATGCCAGCAGTTAATATCTAATTTCCCTCCTTTACCACATGGGGAGGATGGCCATACATCCTTGTTTTCCTGTTGTGTCTATATAATCATTAACAGCCCTCCAAGCCTCCCAGTTAGGATGATAAATTACATGGTTACTCTACACCCAGGTACAGTTGGTTTTTGATCATGTCCTACCTCTCCTGTGGTAACACCCTCTGTCTTTGTCAGAGAACTTTAGTGGCAAGGAATGAAACACACTGGAGCCAGCTTAAACAAAGACGGGGATTTATGGGAAAGGTGCAGAAAGTTCATGAAACAGGCAGGCTCATGGAGGCCAGACCTCGGGAACGGAAGTCACTGTTTTTATCTCTCCAGGGCTGTGTGCTCTGTTGATTGCAGCTCTCTGCACATCTGCGTTTGCCTTTCCAAAGACTGACTTTTGCGCACATGTGGCCATGATTATCTCCAGCTTTAGACCATCTTCAGTCCACAAGTCCAGCAGATATGATTAAAGTCAGATCTGCAACTCTGAGTTCCATACTCCTGAATATTTATTAGTATGCATACAAATGTATTCCAAATACGCTGCGATGGGTCTGGTGTCTGCCTGCGACTGTCACTGTGACTGGGGAGGAGAGAACACATCTCGTAGCTCTCTCCTGCTTAACAGATCTCGGGAGAGCGTTCTCTCTGAGAAGGGAGTATGAGAAACTCCAGCAAGAAGTGCGGGTGGAGAACAAGTGGATGATGGAAAAAAAATGGCTCGTTAGTAACTGCATCCCTCACATAGAACATTCTGACGTCCCACTGAGGGACTTTCCCACTCTTGCTCAATGGGAATGATTTCTACGTGCCCAGAATTCAATCAAACTTGGGCTTGGGCGGGGGTGTCATTACTGCAAGTATTTTCTCTGTGCTGTGTGACATCTAAACTGTCATTTGTCCCTCTGTCCTCATGTGCTCATATTTGGCAGTGAATGGAAATGTTCCTTGGCCACTGACAGTCAACACATTTGATTTAACTGAGGCCTCCTAGGGATGGGGGTTCTAAACTCACACTTCTCCAACTTTCCCAACAAAATGTCTCTTACATAGAAATAATTCATATGCTTAGGGTTCTAGAATGCAACACAACACACATATAACATTTCTCAGACTTTAGCTTTTAAATTGAGTTAATATATGCATTTTATAAAGCCTTAGTGTTGTTTTAATACAACTTCTCCTTAATATTGGAGCGAAATCACTGTTCTCAAACAATGTACCATGATTCCCCCACCACTGAGCACCTTAGGCATACTGCTGTGTTCCTACTGGGTTATGCATGCCTTGCTTTGACAAACACGGATTTAACCCAGTAAAAGAGAAACTATGAAGTTCTAGAAGAAAGATAATTGAAAAATATCTTCACTGAATAATATCTTCATGACTGTGGGTATGAAAATAGTTTTAGAGGACACAGTACTGCCATACAAATAGATTTATAGATAGATGATAAATTGATCTTCATTGGTATTAAACACTTGTTCTCCAAAAGAAAACATGAAAACATAAATCATAGATTGGGAGAGAAATCATAACCCATGTATCTGAAAAAAGATCTGTACTCAGAACATGTAACTACATATTATCAACTATTTAAAAATAGGCAAAAGGCGATACATGATTGGCTAAAAATCACATGGAAAAGCACTCAACATCATTAGTTGTCAGAGAAATGCAAATACACAATGAAACACGCTTTGATACTCACAAGAATGGCTGAAGGACTCGCAACACCGAGTGATGGCATGGATGTATAGCACCTGGAAATTCACACACATTGCTGGTTGGAGTGTCAGTTGGTCCAAGTATTTTGAAGAACTTTTTGGCAGTTTCTTACAGAGTTAAACTTCATATTACCCAGAAATTTCACTCCTATCTTTTTATCCAAGACAAATATTCCTGCAATCCTAGTACTTGGGAAGCTGAGACAGGAGGATCACAGGTTCAAGGCTAGCCTCAATAACTTAGCAAGACCCTCAGCAACTTAAAGAGACCCTATTTCAAAATAAAAATAAAAAAGACCAAGCATAGTGGCACACACCTGTAATCCCAGTACTTGAGAGGCTGATACAGGAGGATCACCGGTTGGAGCCAGACTCAGCAATTTATAGCAAGACATTGTTTCAAAATAAAAAAAAATAAAAAATAGGGGTGAGGGTGTAGCTCAGAGGTTGAATACCCCTGGGTTCTATCCCCAGTACCAAAAAAGAAAAAAAATGAAAAGGGATGGGGTATGTAGCTCAGAGGTAGAGAGAGAGAGAAACAAAAACACAAGTACACACAAAATCTTGTACAAGAATGGATAAATGAAATACTGCTTAGCAATAAGAAGAGACTAATGATACATAAACATAAAACCAAATGGATTAATCTTACAAACATGCTGAGTAAAAGAAGCCAAACACAAGAGTACATACGTATGACTGCAGACCACGCAAAACTAATCCATACTGACAGAAATCAGAGCAACGTTTACTTCCTTGGGATGGTGATTGGGAGGAGTGGGAGATTGATTTGGAGGGGCACTAGAGAGCTTTCTGGGGAATGGAAAGAAATGTTCTGTATCTTATTAGGGGTATAGATTACATAGTGAATGTGTTTTTCATAATTCATCAAATTGTACATTTAAGGGGCATGCATTTCTCTAAATTATATTTTAATAAAAATTAATGCATGTAAAAACTGAATGGAAATTTAGGCATCAGTGTAAGTCAGTGGGGGAATCATTTGGGAAGTGAGTGTCCTTTTTTGATCTCTCAGATCACCTAACATTTGAACATCTGGGCACAAGGTTGGGTCTGAATGACCTACATCCTTTGTTCTACCTTCTAGAGATCTTCGTTCTACCTGTTTCTCCTCCCAGTTCTCCAACTAACTAGCTGTGAGAGCTTGGGCAAGTTACTGAACTTCTCTTTATCTGTTTCCTTATTTCCTCATTAGGGAGGTTGATAAAGGACTTCTGAGAGAACTGAGTGAGGAACTATATGTAAACTACCCAGAATGGGGTCTGGCACATGTGTCATCTCTCCTCTCATCCTTATTTGTTTCTTCCACACTCAGACTGTCTCTTTCTCCTTTCCCAATAACTTATGCTTTTCTTTGTTCACATATCTGCATTCTTATCTCTTCAGTTGAAGTATCTAGTATTCCCAGGCCTTAGGAAAAACAAACAAAAAACAAAAACAAAGATGGGCAGAGCTAAACATCAGGCTGTTTTCCTACACCTCTGAGGCATGATCTATTCTCTCTTTCCAAATGTACATGAAATGTTTCTTAAATTGTCAATGACATTCCTCCTCCTTCCCTCTCTGCTTTCATATGCCATACGGAAACCAGAAATGAAAGGGTTACCAAAGAAAGCCAGCACGAGCAGTTTTTGACTTAAGGTTTGAAGGAGCAGTATCTGGAAGACCCATCCCTTCCTGTGGAGGCCACTGATGGCCCGCAGGAAGCTCTCGGACTCATCCTTCTCTTTTTGTGCTGGTCCATCCCAATTTCCCCAGTCCTCATACCTGGCTCTGACTCCCAGAAGCCCTGTGTGGTGAGTCAGCCTCCTTTCTGCTTGTATAGAAGGTGAATGAAGGCAGAGGTGGATTTTGCCTTCCTGTTGAGGCTCTCCTGAATGAGTTCCTCAGATGAACTCTATGATATAGACTCAAAACTTGGGATCCTAAGGGCTGTAGGCCCTGAAAGGAAGAAGCCCTGACCAATACTCTGATAGGTGTGTCCAAGTGTTATTACCTAAGTAAGGACAGCAAGAATGGTGTAAGATGACATACATGGAAGCCACAAAGAGAATGGCTCACCCCAACACAGTCTCTCCTTCTAAACACTGTTTCAAGAACACATCAGAGAAAACAAAACTCAGTAATTACCTGAAAGCCCTTGGACTCAAGGCTATGTTACAGTTAGACAAGGCCAGCATGTCAGCTGATGGTCACTCAGTCACTTCTTCCTTTGCCACCATGCAAGGTGGAATCCCAAGGCAAGGGTGATATTATGATATTTGGACCAACTCATCAAGGGCCTAATATCATAAGGAGTAAGAATCTGTTTATGGAGAGCCAAGCATTATTAGTCAGCTTTTGTCACAATAATGCTGCCTAATAAACCACCCCCAACCCAGTGGCTTACAATGGTAAACATTTATTCTCATACTCATGGGTCTGAGGATCAAATGGGGTGGTTGGGTTCAGAGATGCCCCACATGTGTTGATTCTCAGTTCAGACTGTCAGAGCAGAGGCCACTGGGAGCATCTCATGCGGGATAACAGGGGCTCCAGAGCTGAGCCAAATCGAGTTGAGCACATTTAAAGACCACACGAAACATTCCACTAACATTTCATTGGCCAAACCATGTCACATGACCCAGCCTAAAGTCAAAGGGGTTAAGGAATTATGCTCTATCCTAAGAAGGAGAGGAAGTTGATTATTTTCTGACTAAGCCATTCTATCATGCCAGGTGCAGCCATGTATGGTTCCTACCAACACCAGTTCATTGAATAATAACAGCTTAGAGTTGGAGGGAAAGTTAATGATAATCTAGTACAAGTTCCCCTCCCCAACACACACACACTTTCTACAACATTTTGGAGAGGTTTTAATGGAGCCTCAGGTTTAGCATGTCCCCTCTTGAACTTTCTCTGTTTTGAAAAATAATTTTATAAATTTCCCATGTTAGAAAATTCCTTCAGTTGTACACAAATCTGCTTCCTTTTTTCACTCATGTATCTTGGTTCTGAATCTGGAGCCCACATACACTGTAGTCCCTTGTCCAAATGGTAGGCCTTTAACAAGGGCCTGCTTAAGTAGGCCATGGCCTCTGAAGTAGGCTTGATGAAGAACAGGCTGAGGAGTCTAGGTAAAACCCTGGCTCTTCCACTTAGAGCTGTGTGTGTTTACAACATGTTTCTATTTCATTTGTCCTCAAAATGGTGCTATATAGATAATGTTGGGTTTGAACAAGGTAATGCCTGTAACACACTGCAGTAAGTAGTTGGTAAACACTGGCTATTATACTATGGGGCTCAATAAAACCTATTATCATGTCTTCTTCCTACTAAATATCTGTGTCCTTTCTACTTGCTTCAATTTCTGGACCTCAAATGATGAAGGGGACTTTTTCAGGTGGACATGAGAAGGAAGGCTGGAAGGAATAATAGGAACAAAGATGAGACAGAACAAAAGAAGATATGGAGGATTTTCACTGTATTTTGGTGACATCAAATACCCTTTGCTGAGGTGGGCCTCACTCTGCCAATGCTGTTGAATGATGTTGGTCATCAGCTATGACTTCTCATGAACGGGGACACAGCCCTGCTCTCCTCCCTCAGCACGGCCCAGGACATGCCAGGTGTCTCGCAGCCTCTCACATGGCCTCCTCTAAGTGGAGTGTTAGCAAGAAGTCTTCCTCATACTGTATTTCTATGGGGGCTTTTTAAAAAAATTAAATGTATGAATTTACATGTGCTTGGAATAAATGTTGCCTTTGACTTTGCCTACTTTTTATTCTTTAGGATCTTGTTGAATCCTGAATTTATTGTGCTTTTTCCTGTTTGTGTTTTTGTTTGTTTTATTTTAACCTCTTTGATGAGTATATTTTTATGATTTCATTCAAATCACTAACAAATATGTTGAACAGGGCAAAGAATCCTGCAGGAGTCCACTGAAGTCCGCTCTCTGGGTTCTTTCATTTACACTTCAAAAATGCACTAAGCATTTGCTAAGAGCCAGGCTCCTTGCAAGGCACTGGAGATGCAGTGGGGAGGAAAAGAGCAAGGATCCTTACCTTCCAGGAGCTCCCAGTGTAGCTGGAGAAATGGAAATGGATGACACAATCACATGCATAAATGTATAATTCTCAGAGGTGGTAAATGTGTTGGAGGAAAAATAAAAATGAGAGTGTCAAGAGGAGAATCTGAGAGGACTCTAGAGAGTTCCAGGAGCAGGTGCTGTTTGAGGTGGGAGTCAACAAGGTAAAGATGGGGAGGGCCCTGCAGGCAGAGGATGACATAGGCAAAGGCCTTGCTGTGGAGCCTGGCAGGTCAGGATGGCGTTGCTGGTGCACAGATACTGAGGGGATGCTGTGAGAGAAGCTTAGAAGTTGGGTCTTTATTGATAGGGTAGTAGAAAGCCTCGTAAGGTTCTGAGCAATGGAGTAGTACAGTAAGATTTTCAATCTTAAGTGATCATTCAGTGTGGAGACTGATTTAGAGAGGGAAGAGTATTCATGGGGAGACCATAAGGAGGACATGGTTTTAATTCAGGCAGAGATGAAAGCAGTTTTGGCAGAGGATATGGGAAGACATTGATGCATTCAAGAGGTCCTTAGGACTAAAATAGACAGGTTTTGTTGACAGCTTAGATTTGAGGAATGAAAAGAGGTAGAAAGGATGGCACTTAATTTCTCATTTTTATACCTACATGAATGGTAGTGTCCTTGATTTTCACAGGAAACACTGGAGGCAGAGCAGTTTTGAAGAAGGGATGGGGTAAGTTTAATTCCAGACATGTAGTGTTTGGATAGCATTGAAACATCCAAGTAGAGATGCTGAGAATTAATGATAACAGTAAACACATGTATCATGTTAGGTGTCAGGCACTATTCAAAGCACTTTGTACATGTGAATTCAGTCAAGCTTTATAGTTACTCTATGTGGTAGGTATTATTACTAATCTCATTTTATACAGGAGAAAACAGGAGCACATAGAGTTTAAATAACATTCCCAGGATCACACAGACAGTCAGTAGAGAGTTTAATATGCAAGTTTGGAGCTGAGAGGAAAGGTCTGGACCAAAGCTGTAAATCTGAAATTCACCGGCAAGCCATAAGTATGAAAGAAATTATTCCAGAAAGATAACATTGATTAAAATGAGCTGAAAACTATGATTAAAAAGACTATCCAGAACCTATAAATAATGCCAAGAGAGGGACTGCATATCCTTTCAGTGTCATTCTGAGTCATTGTTCATCAGGCCCACCCATGGATTATTTAATTTTCTAGGAAAACATATCATTGTTTAACTTTGCTTTTTACTATTAATTAAAGTCTTTGATTCTTGTATATTTGTGCCTGGTGGAGATGCAAATGACTTCTACCCCATAAAAAAGAAAATCCCAAAGGTTGAGGCTAATGAGAACATTAACCAGTTTAGTATCCAAACAGCAATCTTATTCTAATTTTCTTTTCTTAAAAGGACTACACAAACGCTAATTCCTTAAATCTTGCTAAAATCAGCTTTGTCCTTTTGCTGATTCCATCATTAATTAGAAAGTGGAATAATATCTGTGGCACATATTTTTTTTTTTGGCAATACTGAGGATTGAACCCAGGGGTATTCTACCTCTGGGCTACACCCCCAGGCCTATTTTTTATTCTTTATTTTTTTAAACAGGGTCTCACTAAATTACGGAGGTCCTCACTAAGTAGCTGAGGCTGGCCGCAAACCCAGATCCTCCTGTTTCAGCCTCCCAAGTACTGGGATTATAAGTGTGCACCACCACGCCCGGTCTGTGGCACATATTTATTCTCTGTTTTTCAGAGAGTCGATTTTAACTTCTGAGAATTGCCCTATGGAGAAACTAGGCTCTGAGCATCTTCCATAATCTTTGGGAGAGTCATTTCAGCAGCCACAATTTCACCCACTATTACTGAGACCACACTTTTCCTTTTCATGTGCTTATTCTCTAGAAAGTATTACTGGAAAACAGTACAAGGCATTGTGTAAAGATCAGGGAATGGGAGGGAGGGAGGGAGAGAGGAAGGGAGATTGAAATATTCCCTAAAGCTGGGCATGGTTGTGCATGCCTGTAATCCCAGTACTTGGGAGGCTGAGGGAGGAGGGTTGTAGGTTCAAGACCAGACTCAGCAACTTAGCAAGACCCTGTTTCAAAACAAAAAACATAAAAAGGGCTGGGGGTGTAGCTCAGAGGTAAAAAAAAAAAAAGCCTCTGGGTTCAATCCCCAGTACCACACACACACACACACACACACACACACACACACACACACGTATTCTCTAGCCCTAGTGCAGGCATCTTTATGAACTTTCTACTAACTCCTGAGGAAATCATATCTAAGACCTTCACTATAAGAATGCCTCTCACTAAACCAAGCCATGAATATAAACTATGCACTGCTGGGCGTGGTGACACACACCTAGAATCCCAGTACTTGGGAAGCTGGGGCAGGAGAATCACAAGTTCAAGGTCAGCCTTAGCAACTATCAAGACCCTATTTCCAAAAAAAAAAAGGGCTGGAGATATAGCTCTGTGGAAGAACGCCCCTCAGTTCAACCCCCAACACCACAAGAAAGGACTAGAAATAGAATCCCAATCTATAATGACCATGTCAGAGATCTTCCACAAGAACCAAATAGCCTCTTCTTTGCCTCCAAGAAAAAACTGGTGTTTACATCTACACTGTTCATTCTATTTCCGCAGATATTTATCAAACCTATTTATGTACCAAGTACTTCTCTGTACCAGAGGCCACTAGGAATGCTAAAATGTAAAAGATGCAGTCCCTGTCCCAAGAAGATTATGTTCCCATCCACTAGCGAAGACCACACATGTGCAAAGTACCACTATATGAGGGTCCAAGGAGTCTGTGGGAGTCTACACTGGTATATTGTTTGGAGAACAATTTGATAGCCTCTATCAACATTTTAAATATGTATAGTCTTTGATTCAGGAATTTCACATCTATAAGATTATCCATGGAAATAGTCACAAACATACACACATGAATATACATTCAAATATGCACGGCAAGTTTGTTTTTAACAATGGAATGTCAGAAAATAAGTGCACATATAAGTATAGCATTGAAAAGAATGAGTTACATTGTGTGAAATGAGGTGAACATCTCTCCAAGGATAAGCTTCATAGGCAATTCTAAAATAATGTAGAGGATGGTTTTGCTTATTTAAAAATTAACTTCTAGCCGAACATGGTGGCACATGCCTATAATCTCATTCCTTGGGCTGAAACAGGAGGGTCACAGGTTTAAGATCTGCCTTAGCAACTTAGCGAGACCCTCAGCAACCTAGTGAGAACCTGTTTCAAAATAAAAAATAAAAAGGGCTGGGGCTACTGGTCAGAGGTAGGATGCCTCTGGGTTCAATCCTCAATACCACACACACACAAAAATTAACTTCTATTATACATGTATACATGCACATGTGTACATGTTTGTAAATGCCAAGGGAAAGTTCTGGATGAACATACAGTAAATTGTGATAGGACTTCCTTCTAAATACAGGAATGGGAATAGAGTTGGGGTAAAGATGACTTTCCACTTTCCACTACACATACCTCTGTAATTCCAATTTTTTATTACTTTGGATTTTAATTTAAAATGATGTAAAAATTGAGCCATGGGAAAAGCACAATGTGCTGCGGGACCTCAGAAAGCTAATAGAGGACCGCTAGAAAAATCTCAGCAGATGAAGAGGTACATTTAGGGAAGACCTCGAAGGATGGGGTATTTTAAAATAAGAACGTATTCCAGGAAACAGAGTGAGTGGAAAGCATGCTATGCCTTCTGCCAGGGAAGTTTTGAAAGCAGCTGGCAGAGGGCTTGGATCTTCAGGAAGTCCTACATGACCCCATGGATTGTTGAAGCAGCAGCATCTCTGTCGGATGGCGGAGCTTAAATGGCATCTGAATTGTCCGGCAGTGAAGGAGTGCATGATGATAATACAGGAAAGCAAAACCCTTGTTGGGTTTTGGGG
Organism: Glis glis; assembly: GCA_004027185.1. NCBI lineage: Eukaryota > Metazoa > Chordata > Mammalia > Rodentia > Gliridae > Glis > Glis glis. The sequence goes on along the minus strand of PVJS01014759.1, from coordinate 10,544 downwards.
GGTATACACTGTAGTGTGTAAGGGTGATAGATCAACACCTCTCTTTCTCTCTAAAGAAAGCAAACGATTAGGCAAATGCAGTATAACTTAACAATTGAGGAATCTGTGTGAAGGCATGCAAGAGTTCTTTGTACTCTTCTTACAACTTTTCTGTAGGTTTGAAATTTTTTCGAAATTTAAAAACGTGTACATGTACATGTACACATGCACGTGTGTAAAAAATAGCATCTCTGAGAAACTTTCCATGATTCTTCTGTTTGATTTAGATCTTTTATGTGTTTTTCTATTGTTTGACTTACCATAGATGCTTGATAAATATTTGTGGACCATGGGTCCTCTGAGTGTGCAAAGTATCATGTGCACACCTCCAGCATAGCACTTAATAAACTATTACACACCATTCTAATTGTCTCCCCAACTTGACATGTCTCATTCTTATCATTTTAATTGTACAAATTTACAGGATAGTATGTAGTAATTCAACACATGTACGCAGTATGTAATGACCAAATTAGGATAATTAACATTTCTATCTCCTTAAACATAATTGTTTAAATTTTTGATTAACATGTAGTAATTGCAGATACTTATGGGGTATAGTACATGTATACAATGTTTACTGATCAAATCAGAGTAATTATTTGGGGGACAAGAAAGATACTATTTTTCCTTTTCTTTTTTCTTCTTTTTTTTAATATCTACTAAGCCTAGTACTCGAAACAAAATAGATGATCCAAAAATGTCACTAAATGAACTAACCATGTGTGAGATAAGGATAAAATCAATCAATCAGACAAACACAAATTAGCAAAAGAGAGGTGGTTCAACTGTAGGCTGTTGTGACTGTCAGACCAAGGCACATGGTCCTATTCTGAGGGCAGTAGGAAGCCCTCTTTTTGTGCAGGATATTATCAGACCTGGGTAGGAGGATGGAAACAAAAAGAACAGTTTAGGGGCTCTTCAAATAGTCAAGAGACGAGGAAGTAAACATACGAAATTACCCAAATCAGATCAAGTTGGCAGTAAAAGCATCAGGGTGAGAACACAGGTTTTTTACCAGCATTGGATTGCAGGGGAAAAGGTCCTGCCCTTATCTTGAAGGAAGTGGGGAGAGAGAAGAAGGAGAGTGCCAGAAGGGAAGAGGAGAGAAAGAATAGGTACTGGTATCCTCCAAGACAAAGACCACTGGCTCCTCTGTTTCCCACAGCAGCTCCTTACTTTCACCTATCCACAAAATTCCTATTGCTGATCTATATGACCACCTGCTCACCTTGGCTACTTAGCAAGGACAATGGTTCAAGAAATCCATGAGGCAATGAGAGACCCTTGTTCATTTACCTTGAGATAATATAAGAAAGCAAGACAGGGGGAGCCTGTGCTATTCTAGCAAACAATGCTGCAGATAGAAAGAGCAATGGAGAATTAGAAACAGGAACGTGCTGAGCTACTGGAGCATAGAAAGTTCCTGAGGCCTCTTGCACCAAATGAGCCCACTCCTACAGCTTTCCCCACAACGTATTTCCAAAAGGAAATACAGAAGACCAGTGTCAACTGGAAATTTACTGTTTTGACTAAAGAGGACATGAGTAATTGGAAGCTCTCTATGCTAATAAGCTCTGGGGACCACTTTCTGCTGTCAAATTCCAGTGGTAGCATTTGGCAAAGCACTGTGTGAAGCTGTGGTGACCGACCCCACAGTCATCAGGGAAGGTGGACTGGGGTTCTCAGGGAGGAAGGGGAAGGGTGACCTGCTTCAGTCAAAGGCCATTGGCAGAGAAACTGGAAACATGGAGTTCTCCTAAAGACAAGGAAATAAACTTTAAAACAAATTAAACAAAATTTTGATGCAAGTGAACTTAGGGGTAGCCAACTTCATGCCTGATTTCCTCAGAGTCCAGGTATAAAACAGAAAAGTTTTTTTCTTTTTTCTGAAAGGACACACACAGGGCTCATGTTCTACCTAGCTCAAAGTGGAAAACAGGGTAAGTACAACTTAAGTAAGTACAACTATAAAATAATGAGACAACTATAAAATAGTGACTTTTCAGGCCAACATCAGGATCTAAGCAGCTGGTATTTAATTGAGAGCCAGATGGGTACTTTCCTCCTTTAAGACACTCAGCCCACCTTGCCACACTAATCCCAGAGTTGAGGCTGTTGTGCAGACAGGGTGGGAAGTTCCCTCTAGGAGCTGACTCTGGAGTCAATTTGTCAGATGTGCCAGAAAAGAGCCCTGTAGCTTTACAACCCCACTGTGTATAATCTCCTAGTGGGCTGTTACTCTGTGTTAACCCTTTGTGAGTGTCAGTATGGTTTTCTTGGAAAAGCTCTGGTACTGTTTTGGTGGAGAAAAAGGGGCAGGGAATGGAAGGGAAGGTGGCTTTCATTTATTTGTTAAGCAAAATAGGTGCTAAAGTGATAAATATTGAGACAAAATGGCAAGCAAATGACATGTTTTCAAGGACCCAGCTGGGATCCTTTTCATGCGATTCCCTGCAGGGCAGCGGATTCAGAGGAGAAAAGGCACAGCCAGCCACCATGGTGCCGGCCCTGTCCCTTTGTGTCAGTACAAAAGAGTCCACACACAGGCGACTGCTCCCTTGGAAAGGCCCTTGAGGGGGAACTTGGACTTTGTGCCTGTCTCCACCATTCCCTAACTGATAAGCGTGAACTAATGCAGCTGAGCTGTTTGTACAATGTCATTGAAGCTGAATACTTACTTTTTTTCAAGGAGTCTGGAATTTTGGTATGTGCTAGTCAGAGGGGTGTCCAATACAAACATTGGACACTGAAGCTCGAGCAAGCTTCTCTGGTAGACATATCCCACCTGTTCTCACGTCTTGTTACTAGAGGAGTCTCCTCTGGAAAGGGTGTGCACCACCATGTCTGGCTTCAATGGGACTTCTCAAGGCAGAATACTAGGGTGAATTAAAAAATAGAGAAAAGATGATGAAATTTATCCAGACCTCACCAACTCTTCTGGAGTTTAGTATATGAGGTTTTCATGATCTTTGTGCTGCATTTTGCATTATTTACTATCATTGTACAGTTTGGGGTGTGCATTTCATAATGTCACAGCTTATATCTTTTATTTTCTGAAGATAACTAAAGTATGTGCATCTCAATAATTATTGTCAAAATTTTATTTGTTCAAGTATTGAGTTATCCAATACTCTAGTTGGATAACTAGAGTACTAGTACTAGTTAGTAATATTCCAGTTTGCTGAATTTTTTTCACCAGAGCTCCTTTCTGAGTTATTTTCCCCTTTTGAAAATGAACTTTCATCCATAAATCTCCACCTCTTTTTATTTTTGTACTGGCGATTGAACCCAGGGGCATTCTACTTCTGAGCTACACCTATGGTCCTATTTTATTTTTTATTTTGAAACAGAGTCTCACTATGTTACTGAGGGTCTCGCTAAATTGCTGAGGCTGGCCTCGAACCTGTGATCCTCCTGTCTCAGCCTCCCAAGTACGGGGATTACAGGCATGCACTACCACGCCCAGCTCTACTTCTTGATTTTCAGCGATAAAAACATCTAAAATTCAATTATATGCCCCTTCTAGAAATTAAGTATATATGTATGAACACATGTGTATACGTGCATACCTATGGGGACAAGGAGGGAAGCTATTTGTTTTAATTGGATATTTGTGCCGTATTGCTTTTTGTTAGCCTACAGACATATCTTCTTTTTTCTACATCTTATTGGTTCCTCTAAGTCTTCAAATGCAAATCTGAGCCCTTTCAGGAGGCAAGCAAATAAGGGTCACTATTTGCATTTGTTACCTTCAGAGTACTAAGCTCTTTTCAGCAATGAGCTAATGAACACAACAGACACTGGTGGCTTGTATACCCCACAGCCAAGTACTTCCCTCTTCCTCCTTTGCTGAGGTCATCACTGCACTCTCCAGTGGTGTTCTAGGTTTGTCCACATGACACAGCTCTGGTTAATAAATCTTAAGGGAAGTCTGCTGGGCATGTCAAGAAAAGTTTTTCTTTTCCCTCAAGAAAATTGTATATGAAGAGAAAGCTCCTCTGCTTCCTTCCCCCTTTTCTGTGTGAAGCACAATTAGGTAAGAACTTAGTTTCTGGAGGTGAACAGCTATTTTGTGACCGTGAAGTACAAATCCGGGCATGGACGCTAACACCTCACAATGGTGGAATGGAAAGATGGAAGGTGCCTGGGTTTTTGATGACATGCTGAACCACCAAACCCAGCACAGGGCTACCCTCCTCTGGATTTCTTTTCCTGTTAGTAACTGTTCTTATTATTTCAGCTTCTGAGTCTGGGTTTCTTTCATTTGTAGCTGAGTAGATCTTAATACAATCATTAATGCATTTTGACTCAAAATAATATAACATTGGAAGTTATAGAGGACATTGTTGTTAAGAGAAAAATTCTGCAGATATCTTAACTTTAATTACTAGGGCTGGAGAATGGAGGAAAGGGGAGTTCGGGGAGGTTAATCCGCTAACAGCTTCTGAACCCAAAACAGTAAAAGACATTTAACATTCCTGAATGGACATGATAAAAGCAGGTTGTATGCATGGAAATATCAAAAAGAAACCCATTCACTTGAATAACTAATATTCACTGATAATTATAATTTTAAAGGAAAAATAGTTTCATTTAAAAAAAAAACTTGAACTCAATTCCTTCATGATACCTCAGGTGCCACCACATCCTGCTTATAACCCCAAGCAATCCAGAAGCAACAATAACTTCTCCTTGTGGACTACCTCCTATCCCAGAGCTTTCCTGGTTTTGTGTAATCCTGTCTCTTACCTATAGGTAATGTAAGAAAAACATAAACAACTCATGCTTTTCTTCCCCAAATTTTCATTCTAAAAATATTCTTAGCTCTAGGTCCAACAGACATTTTTCCAAGTGCTACCTAGCCTTGCTGCTGAAAGCTTCAGGAACTTATCACAGGACCTGGTCCTTTTTCTGGCTGGTACCTGTAATGGCTCAGTAACCCCTTCTGTATCAGATTCCTCAGCCTCAAGAGTTCTGACACCGTGGTGCTCTGTCAAGGTCCACTCCTCTCGCCCCTAGACACCTAACCCCCAGCCTCTGGGAATATGGGCTGCTGAGGGCTCGTAGCTATGACGTGGCATTGCCTCGCCAAGGTCACAGCCCCAAGCAGGGGGTGGCTGGTGTGATGATATGAAGACCCAGCCCTCTCTTCCATTTGGGACAACACGGAGGGGCCATCTGTATCAAAATGGCTGTGACGTGGCATTGTGGTGACCTTTCGGGTATTCATATAGTTAGGGCTACTCTGGCTATGTGAGTCTTGGTGGAAGGCCTTGTGGTCATCCCAGAACAGAGAGGAGGAGGATGATAAGGAGCTGCTCAGGCCATCCCCCTCTTGCCTCCTTCTCTCCCCTGGGAGGCTGCTATGAGTCTGAGCTTTCTACCCCCAGGCCCTGAAGAGTAGAGCTGCAGACTAAAACCACTTTTCTGGAGTCTAGAACTGGATCCTCAGCAACTGGATATGGTCATGTGGCCTTTCTTCAGTGCCATATGGAACAAGGACCATGTCACCTTTGTTTTATTATTCTTTTTGTTGTCTATGTAGAGAATAAACTGTCTAAATCTAAAACTGGATCACTGTATCTTTACCAGTAGAATTGGCCAGGCTTTGGCCATTGGCCTTGTCTTGTATGATTGTGCCTAAGACCTGCCCCAGAGGGGTCTTCAGGATGAGCTGAGGCCTCAGCTGCAAGTGCATGGCTGGTCGGCTTTCTCCATGCCTGCCGCTACCTTTCTTGCTTCGCTACATGTGATTCTCCAAGGACTATTTCCTAGTCCTATTTCCTGCATGCAACTCTCTCTTCGTGTCTGTTTCCAAGTGAATGGTTAATTGGTTCTAGGAGTGGTCTTAGAAAGGAGACCCTAAAATGAGATTTTTGAGATGGATTATTCACCCACCAACTGGCGAGCAGGACACTCTCACTGGTGTTGATGGGCCCTCTGACATGCTGCAGAAGCGCAGCTGTTGAAACTTTCACTGATGGTGAACCGGGGTGGGTGCTGGTGGAAAGTATATACTGGATAGAGCATCGCTTCTGGTGCTTGAGAGATATGGAGGAAGTAGTAACCAAAAAGTGCCCAAAGATGGAGGCACTGATGCCTGCTACTGATTTATCAAAGAGAGTTAATGACAAAAATTAATCAACAATTCAATTGTTGAGAGTTAATCAACAATTCAAGCCAAAATTATGAGAGTTGGAAGACCTCCTTGCTAACATGTAATAAAGCCTAATCTCCTATAGTCAGAAGACAAACCTAGAGGAGGATCAAGCTTGGGATTTGGTTGAAAGATTAGCAAGCTTCAGAGAAAGTTGAATTCTTAGCCCCAGCAAACCCCCTATACCAAGGCCAGGGCATGACATGGGAAGCACTGGGACTCTGCGATCTGCAGATATCTGGGCACATAAGCTTGAAACCTTGACAGGCTAAACTCCCCTGGGCCCATTGGACCTGCAGAAGTGGTCCACTCCTCCCTTTGGGAAGAGACACCCCTGCACCCTTCCTTGAGAAATAAACCTTACAAGATCCAGGAGCCCACAATACTAGGGACATTTTAGGTGTACAGTAATCTGAGCCAGCATGGAGCAAATATTTGCATCTTGGTCTTCCTATCACTAAGGAAGAAGCACGCTCTTAGTATGCTTCTTCAGGTTCTGCGAGCAGCATATTTAGTACTTTGAAATGTTGTCTTGACCCAATTACCAACTGACATGGAAGGCTGCTGGCTCTGAGTGGGGCCCAGAGCAAGCAGACCCAGGACAGGATCCTGTTGCTTGGCCACGTGACTTACCAGACCCTCGGGTAATGGATGTATCTCTAATGAGAAAAGACACCAGGTGGAGTTTACAATAAGCCTCAACAGGACTCTTAGGACAACCTGGTTGTGGGTCAGGCTGATCCAGTAGCAAGCCACTGTTGGACAATAGTGCTCCCTCTGCAGCAGAGCACTGGTGAGGCCGCCAGACAGTCAGACCTGCACAAAGTGATAGCCTAAGCTCGACAGCCCTGACTCCTCTACAGCAGGCTGCACCTATGACTGCAGGAGGAATCTTTAAAAATGCTTACCTGAGCACGTTGTGGGCTGAATTATGTATCCCCCAAATTCATAGGTTCAAGTCCTAACCCTCAGTACTTCAGAATGTGACTGTATTTGGAGATAAGTCTTTAAAATGTAATTAAGTTTAAAAGCAATTGTCAAGGTAGGCCCTGATCCAATATCAATGGTGTCCTTATAAAAAGGGAAAATTTGGATGCAGATGCATAGACGGGGGTGACCTCGTGAGGCCCGAGCAGGAAAGAGGCAATCTGCAGACGAAGGAGGAAGGCATGAGAAGAAACGAAGCCTACCAACACCTTGATCTTAGACTCGTAGCCTCCAGACTCGTGAGAAAATAAATGTATGCTGTTCAAGCCACCTGGCCCGTGTATCTTGTTATGACAGCTCTAGCACCTAACGCAAAGTGCGAAGGAGAGCAATATGTCAGTAGCCGAAGCAGGATATAAAGTCAGAACATTGCTGTATTTTATGGAAAGTTTTAAGCACATTTCTATGCTGAAAGAAAAGAGTAGACCTACCACACAGTCTGTGGTGTTTTTTGTAACTTGTGTATCTCACACATTTCTGATTCTTGACATGACAAGAAATTGATCTTATTGATATAGTAAACTTTTTTTTATCATAAAGAAGTACTATCAAGATTGTGTGTGTGTGTGTGTGTGTGTGTGTGTGTGTGTGGTGCTGGGAACTGTACCTGGGGGCAATCTACCTCCAAGCTACATTGCCAGCCTTTTTTTCTTTTTCTTTTTAATTTTGAAACAGATTCTGAGGCTGGCCTCAAACCTGTGATCATCCAGCTGGGCGTGGTGGCGCGCGTTTGTAATCCCAGTATTTGGGAGGCTGAGACCAGAGGATCCGGGTTCATGGCCAGCCTCAACTATTTAGTGAGGCCCTCCGCAACTTAGTGAAACCCTGTTTCAAAATAAAGAATAAAATAGGGCTGGGGGTGTAGCTTGGAGGTAGAATGCCCCTGGGTTCAATCCTCAGTACCGCAAAAACAAACAAACAAACATGATCTTCCTTCCTATCTCAGCCTCTCAAGTACTAGGATTACAGGTGTGTGCCACTATGCCTGACAACCATCAAGATTATACTACTTTGTTTCATGTTAGTTTTGTTTTATATATATTTGTTTTTATTTTATTTGTTTATTTATTTTTTGCGGTACCGGGGATTGAATCCAGGAGCGTTCTACCTCTGCGCTACACCCCCGGCACTATTTTTTATACTTTATTTTGAAACCGGGTCTCATGTAAGTTGCAGAGGGCCTCACTAAGGAGAAAGAGAGAGAGAGAGAGAGACAGACAGACAGACAGAGACAGAGACAGAGAGAGACAGAGAGAGAGAGAGAGAGTTGAGGCTGACCGCGAACCCAGATCCTCTGGTCTCCGCCTCCCAAAGTACGGGGATTACAAGCGTGAGCCACCACGCCCGGCTTGTTTTTAAATTATACAAAGTGTGAAGCAGTTTGAATACATTCAGCATAAGAACCTACACATTTAGTACCTTATGTATATTCTATTCATTTGAAGAATTTTATTGGACAGTTTTAATTTTATTGTTAACATGTATGTAAACATGAAATAATTTATATTCATTTATTACATAATAAAATACTTACCATTTACTAATAGTTGAGTGTTACGGGCACATTCAGAACCAAAGCCAGACCAAATTCACCCAGCGTAAACTTAGTTATACAACATCAATGACACTTCAGTAAGTTAAGCTCTCCGCATGAGTCAAGCCAAGAAATAACATAAATTAGAAAGCTTTAAGTGCCATATTTATTATATTCTTTATTGGAGGACAGGTACATAGAAGTGAAAATGCTAAATATTTTATTGGCATTTATTGTTCTTAATTATTTTATATCACAGAGTATTTTAGATTTTATTAAGCCATTGGAGGATAAGGCTTTTTGGCTCTACGGGACTTCTTTTTTTTTTTCCCCTACGCCCAGCTGCATAGTGTTTTTTTTAATATTAATTTATTGGTGCATTGTAATTATACATTTTGATACACATCAGGGTAGCAGCATCATACATGCACACATTGCTCATTTAGCCCTCCCTATTCCCTCCCCCTTCCCTCCCTTTCGTGCTCAGCATAGTGATTGAGTCTTATAAGTTTGTGTTTATACATCATGTGCATAGTGTGTTTCCCTCCACTCCCCTCCCAACTCCCTTTGGTCACCTTCTTTGTTCATCTAAAGTTTTCTTCTTCTTTGTTGGGAGTCCCTTCTAAGTCCCATTCTATCTAGCTTCCACATATTAGGGGGGACATCCGACTTTTCACTCTTAGTGACTTACTAATTTCACTTAGCATAATGTTCTCCAGTTCTCTCCATTTCCCTGCAAATGATGTAATTTTGTTCTTCTTTGTGGCTGCATAAAATTCCATTGTGTACATATCCCATAGTTTTGTGATCCATTCATCTGTCGATGGACACCTTGGCTGGTTCCAAAGTTTGGCAATTGTGAATTGTGCAGCTATAAACATAGATACACATGCATTAGTCTGGTAGTTTGGTTTCAGTCCTTTTGGGTAGACGCCTAGAAGTGGTATTGCTGGGTCATACGGTAGGTTCATTCCCAGTCTTCTGAGGGTTCTCCACACTGTTTTCCACAGCGGTTGCACTAATTTGCAATCCCACCAACAGTGTAGTAGAGTTCCTACTTCTCCACATCCTTGCCAGCATTTGTTGTTGTTTGTGTTTTTAATGATTGCTGTTCTAATTGGCACTAGGTGAAATATCAGGGTAGTTTTGATTTGCATCTCTCTGATTGCTAATGAAGTTGAACATTTTTCCACTCACGATATCCCCCCAAACAATAAAATACTTGGGAATAAACCTAACCAAGGAGGTAAAAGACCTCTACAAGGAAAACTATAAAACATTGAAAAAAGAAATTGAAGAGGATCTTAGAAGATGGAAAGATCTCCCATGCTCTTGGGTAGGCAGAATAAATATTATCAAAATGGCCATTCTTCCATAAGTGCTCTACAGATTCAATGCAATACCCATTAAATTACCAAAGTCATTCTTCACTGACATAGAAAAATCTGTCCTTAAATTCATTTGGAACAACAAAAAACCCAGAATAGACAAATTAGTTCTCATTAACAAGAACCATGCAGGAGGCATCACAATACCTGACTTCAAACTATACTACAGCCGGGCGTGGTGGCGCACGCTTGTAATCCCAGTACTTTGGGAGGCAGAGACCGGAGGATCCGGGTTCGCGGCCAGCCTCAGCTATCTCTCTCTCTGTCTCTCTCTGTCTCTGTCTCTGTCTCTGTCTGTCTGTCTGTCTCTCTCTCTCCCTGTCTCTCTCTCTCTCTACTTAGTGAGGCCCTCTGCAACTTCGTGAGACCTGGTTTCAAAATAAAGTATAAAAAATAGGGCCGGGGGCATAGCGCGGAGGTAGAACGCCCCTGCATT
>PVJS01014758.1:0-39892 GCA_004027185.1 Glis glis | reverse complement strand
GGGCCTCACTAAGGAGAGAGAGAGAGAGAGAGAGAGAGAGGGAGAGAGAGAGAGAGAGAGAGAGACAGGGAGAGACAGCGAGAGAGCTGAGGCTGGCCGCGAACCCGGATCCTCCGGTCTCTGCCTCCCAAAGTACTGGGATTACAAGTGTGCGCCACCACGCCCGGCTTTCTTTGTGACATTTTCATACACGCATATAATGTACTTCGATCGTATCTATTCTCCCCACCACCTTCTCTTACCCTCCTCCCCCTTCCCTGAGACTTCTCTTTCCCTAATAGTCCCTCTTCTACATTCATGTGGTCTTTTTTTTCTAGATTCTACAAGAGAATATGTGCAATACTTGTCTTTCTAGGAGAGAAAATATGTGATACTTGTCTTTCTGAGTCTAGTTTATTTCACATAACATGATGATCTCCAGGTTCGTCTATCTTCCTGCAAATGACATGGTTCCATTCTTTTTTTAATGGTCGAGTAATACTCCATTGTGTATATATACCACATTTACTTTATTCATTCATCCTCTGATGGGTATCTAGGCTGATCCCATAATTTGGCTATTGTGAACAAGGCCTCCATAAACATGGGTATGCAGAAGTCTCTATTGTATGCTGACTTTGATTCCTTTGGGTGTAGACCTTGGAGTGGCATAGCTGGACCCTATGGTAGTTCTATTTTAGCTTTTTGAGGAACCTCTATACTGATTTCCATAGTGGTTGGACTAGTTTGCATTCCCACCAATCGTGTTAAAGTGTTCCTACCCACCCCCATCCTCACCAGCATTTGTTTTTGTTTGTTTGTTTGTTTGTTTGTTTTCTTGATAATAGCCATTCTGACTGGGGTGAGATGGAATCTCAGTGTAGTCTTGATTTGCATTTCTCTGATGGCTAAAGATGTTGAGCGTTTTTTCATACATTTATTGGTCATTCGTACTTCTTTTGAGAAGTGTCTGTTCAGCTCATTTGTTGATTGGATTACTTGTTCTTTTGGGGTTAACTTTTTTGAGTTCTTTGTTCATTCTGGATATGAATCCTCTGACAGATGAGTAAACAGTGAGATTTGTCTTCCATCCTGTAGGCTGTCTCTTCACTCTGTTGATTGTTTCCTTTGCTGTGCAGAAGCTTTTTAATTTGCTGCAATCCCATTTGTCAATTCTTGCTATTACTTCCTGAGCAATTGGAGTCCTGTTCAGGAAATCATTGCCTTTATCAATATCTTAAAGTGTTTCCCCTGTTTTCCTCTAGTAGTTTCAAGTCTTAACATTATTTATCCATTTGTTCTTTTATTCTTAACATTTTCTCATTTATTCTTAACATTAAAGTTTTTGATCCATTTGGAGTTTAATTTTGTAGATTTTGAGAGATAGGGATCTAGTTTCAGTCTTTGACATGTAGATATCCAATTTCCCCCAGCAAGATTTGTTAAGGAGGCTGTCTTTTCTCCAATGTAGGTTTTTGGTTCCTTTGTCAATTACCAGATGGCTGTAGATGTGTGGATTTATTCTTGGGATGTGTGTATTTATTCTTGGGTTCTCTATACTAATCCATTGGTCTATTTGCCTATTTTTATGCCAATATCATGCTGTTTTTGTTACAATGGATCTATACTATATTTTGAAATCAGGTATTGTGCCTCCTGTATTGTTCTTTTTGCTCGGGACAAATTTTTATTGAGCACGTATTAGGTGTTGTAGTAGGTACTAGGGAGACTACTCAAAATTTAAAAAGTGAATGAAGAGATTGCATGAAAAAATGAAACAGGATAAATGAGAGAGGGGTATGGGTACTGGAAATGGAATGGTTAGGAAGAAGACTTCTCCTAGGAGGTGACATTGGGTCTGAGGAAATGGGAAGCAGTCAGCTATGCAAAGAACAGAGAGAACAAGGTTCCAGGCAGAAGGAACGGCAAGGTCAAGTGCTGTGAGTTAGGCATAGTTTCATATGGTGGTTGAATCCTGTAATCAAGGGGAGCAGGGAGCAGGCAGGGAAGTCAGACTGGACCTGCAGACGGGGGCCCAGGCGCTGCAGTGCCTTGTGGGTCATGGCAAGTGACAGGATTTTATTCTAAGAGCAACAGGAAGCCACCAGTGTTGTAAACAGGGTGACATCATTGAGTTGGTCCAATATAAGCACCTTCCAGTATGGGACCTCCCTTTGTCATTGTCTCTTCCAAATGCTGAAATTTTTCCTAAGGCTAGACCAAGGGAGGAAGTGAAAACTCTGCTAATGAGTCCACGGAAGGAGATGGAGTTACCTGAGTTGTGTTTTACAAATGAGGGGTGCTTTGAAATGCCTCGGAAAAATTCCCAGCCCATTCCTGACTCTTTAGGGCTGCTTTCAGCTCACTGGAGCTGTAATGAAGGTGGCCCTTATCAGTCTGAGCTTGAGCTGCCTTAATTAGACCCAGATTCCCTATCTTTAAATTGGTCTTACATCAAAGCTAGAGTTATAATTGCAGGTGATGTATTTGCGAGTTGCATTGTTATGTAGAATACGGCTGCCAGCAGGTTGTGTTGGGATTATTGAAAAGCAATTTGCAGGAGAGGTCTATGGGGGAAAGGTAGTTCACCTCACTAAGCCTAAAGAAAAAAAAAAAGGAAAAGAAAAAGAAATAGATAGCTGGAGGTCCTGGAAAAGCATGTTTAACTAGAAGTATTTAACAAAAAAAGTCTCCAATATTTTACCAGTTCTATTGTTCATTCACATCTGGCTCGAGCCACTCTTGGCTCCGAGATATGTGGCCCTTAAGGTCCATGATGTTAGAGGTCATTACTGGTCTGCATTGGATATGGCCAAGGGATTGGTTTGCTGGGGTCAAAAGAGGTTATCGAGAAAGCTCAGGCAGATGGAGGCAATTCCCCAGCCATGCACCAATTCCCCACTCTGAGTTTCGGAACCCGGTGATTTTAGGCTTACAAGGTGCTCTTGAAGGCACTTATCTTAGGCTGATTCTATAACTTGGCTCTTGTGAACGGTGCTACCGTGAACACAGGAGGACAAGTATCTCTTTGATAGAATGATTTCAAATTTTGGGGGCGAATATCCCAATGTGGGATGCAATGACCTGGGTGAGGTTGGAGAATATTCTGCTGAGTGAAATGAGCCAGGCACAGAAGGACAAATACTAAACTTCTTACTTATTTGTGCAAGCTACAACAAACAAAAAATCAAACTCAAAGCAGCAGAGTAGAATGGTAATTACCAGAGGCTGAGGATGGGGAAGGGGGTGGGAGCGACAGTCAAGGGTACAAAGCCTCAGTTAGACAAAAAGAATAAGGTATCGATAGGCACATATTTGCATAGTCTCTTCTTTTTTTCTTTTCCATGTCATTGTTTCTGGAGCCGTTTGCAAGTGTGATATAGTTTTATACAGCGACGCTGGTGTTGGGGTTGTCCACAACTTTGTGATGTCTACAATTGTGTCTACGGTTCACCCTAAAGACTGATCACTGTAGAGGGCCAGAGGGTGGGGTAGGGGCCCGCCATCCGTCAAAGGTTTGGAAACAGTCACTGTGTCAGCTGAATTTTTTGCTTCCCACTGTTTGTTCTGGTGGTGAACAGTCTTGGCCTCTGGGGAGGTGGGTGACCTCTCGCCTCTTAAATTGAGATAATGTCCCCCAGCAGGAAGGCAGCTCGGTCTCCAAGGGGCTTAGGCTCGGGGAGGGGAGGTCCAGTCAGTCACCAAGGACAGGGAGCCCAGGCCTTACCTCCTGACCACATGCACTTTTCTAATCAAACTGACTCATATGATTCCAATTATTTTCCCATCCTCTCCAAGGGCAGTGGGCCATGGGGTAAGCTGATGACCTGTGAAATTTCAATTTTAAAAAATGAAACTGGCTTTGATTTATTAAAAAGTCAGCCCATTCCTCTGGTTCTGTGCAGATGGAGAGAGGGCAAGAAGAACTGCCAAAAGACGGGGTCACATTTGATGACCGCGTCCCCCGTCCCCAGCCTTGGCGGCCCCACAGGCCAAGCCTCCCTGCCCAGGACACAGGGAACACTGGCCTACGACTCCATAGAGAGCGGCCTGCAGCCTTAGAGCCATGCTTATGTTCCTGATGAAGCTGGCAGTGCAAGCCGGGTGGGACTGGGCAGGGCTGGGCCCTACAGATGTGGGCTTGCAGGGTGGGAGTGGCCGGGTCAGGACCAGCTGTGCTGTGACCCCCACCTCTTGCTTCTTCCCTCCACTCCTTCCTGGTTGACATTGTTCAGTGTGGTGTCTGTGGAAGCCGGGAGTTTGTTCCCGACTTCCGGACCAGTGTGCAGGCCCGGCAGAAAGCACTAGAACGGAGAATGGCTCCCTGGCTGGAACAGTCCACTTTGTTTTCCAGACTCTAGTGTTGACTCATCTGTGAAGCAGCCTGCATGGCCCTTGTCTTCCTTAGGAAACTGCTCAGTTGTTGGAGTAGGATGGAGTGGGCGTATGCGTACAGACACCAACATGAATGGATCTTAAAAACTTGAGCCGGAGGTAAAAAGAGGGAAAGAAAAAGAAAATAAACTGAACGAGATAGAAAAGACACTTAGATATACCTAAGTGAAGGATATGCTCGGGAAGCAGCAACGCATAGGAAACAAAAAGATCACATTAAACAAGAGCCGCCTATGGGAGGAGAGGCTGGAGATAGGATTAAAGAGACAGAATTAAGCTCACCAATGACTGAAGCAATTCATCAATGATAATAATGTGCCGAGCCGAAGAGTGCTACGAACTCAACCCCTAGTACTTAGTGTAAAGCAATCATTCAAAGCGATGTCATTCTGAGAATCTTCTAATGCTAGACCTGAAGTTGAGCAGCTGAGTGATGTCACAGCGCCAAGATGACCAGCTCAGCAGTGTTCTCCCCTGCTCAGGGGCTGCAGCATGTTCAGATTTGGGAAAGCCAGGGGAAGCCAAGGGACACGCTCCCGGACCAGCACCTTCCAGAAGGCGACGATAGCTACGAAGGGGAGGCTCTCCCCTTCCCTGACCGCTGTCTTTTCACCCTGCCTTGCGATGTGAGCTGTCCCGGAGCCAGGTGCAGACTGAACTTCAGTTTTGCCATCTGTGGAATGGGGGCAGCGCCAGCGTCTCCCTCCTGCAGCTTCAGCAACAACGAACGCCGACACGCACGACCTGCTCTCAGCATGGTGCCAGCTCTCGTGACTGCTCAGGTCTCACGATCTTGGAAATATTTGCTAAGAAGAATGACACAATTATAACCATCACGACAACAATAATAAACCTTGCCACGGGGGGTGTTTTTCAAATTCTTATGTAAATCTTGCTCAGAAGGCCTATTTCTTTGAGTCATTCCGAAGACCTTGGTGTCTGGCCAGACAACGTGAGATTAATGAAGTCAATGAAGCCTTCTAAGACTCTGGAAGACAGATTATTCTTTGTCTTAGGTCTCTTGAGAATTCTACAGGATTGGGGCCACAAGCAGCGGAAGCCCTGGCAGCCATGAGACAGCAGAGCCAGGGATCTGAGGCCAGAGCCTCAGCAAAAAGGAAGAGCTGGGAGAGAGAGGAACCACGTGCAGATATTGAGGATGAGCTAAGATTAGCCAGGGACCCAAGCTTCACGTGGTGGCTGCCTGCTTATCCATGCTGGTGTTTACTATTCTCCTGGAGTCCAAGTATCTAAAGTACTTTACTACTTCTGATCTCATTTGAGACTTCTGACTCTCTCCTGAGAAATAGAGCTCCCAATTGGCAAATGGGAGAACTGAGGCCCAGAGTGTTCTAAGATCAGGAAGAACATTAGTTTAGACCTGGGCCTAGAACTCAGGCATACTGATTCCCAGTCCAGGGCACTACCCAGTTAACGATGGTAATGATAATGGCGATTACTAATCACAGGTATCTATATGAGCCAGGCGCTTTGTTCTAGTAGGGTTTATATTTTATGTAAGCCTTACAACAGAACTATAATATGGACGTAGTCATTGTCCTCATTTCACAAATGAAATAGCTAGGGTGCAGAGAGACTAAGTAACCTACGTAAGATTGCACAGTCCGGAAGTAGTGGAGGTTAGGGCATGACAATGGGTGTTGGACACTCCTCTAGCCACTCTTTGTCACTCTGTTACTGCTTTAAGCACCAGTCCCAACTGCTAGGGGGCCCCTTAAGACGAGCTCCCACAGACCCACCTCTTAACCCAAAATCTCATGCCTTCCCTTTCTCATGTGGAGGAAGGGAAGTTTGTAGTTTGTGCAGCAAAGAACTTGGAGACCTGGCACACCTATATGAGCCGTGGAACCAGAGCTGCCCATTTAGCATCCAAGAGAAACCAACACAAAAGGAGAATGATGGCGACCACAGAGGAACCGATGGACAAATGTGTGTCTCAGGGGGTGGAAAATACCTTAAAATTATATATAAATTATGAGTCTATGAGTTCCCTCCACTCCAGGAACCAGGTCCACAGCTTTCAGTATAGTTTCCAACAGGTTCATGAATTCGGAGCTTTTATAACCATTGGCTGGTGTGATAATTTCCAAACTAAAATTTCCATGCATGCATCAGAGATCTCTTTGCTGCACACAGATTGGCTGGGGTCCTAGGGAACTTTTCAGGGGTGGCATGGCCTCACTTACGTCTCCATGACCCTGAGTTGACTCTCTGGGATCCCCTAGATTTCAGCCTGTCACCAAGGCCTCCCCGCCCTGAGGCCCATCCTTCATAAGGTACACATTTTAGACCATGGGTTTATCACAGGAGTGGGGGTGAACTGGTGGCATTGGGTCCAGAGGAGCCTCACTCTGAATGTAAAGGAAAATCTCTACCAAGAGAATTCAGGACAGAGCATCAGGACTCAGTGTGTCTTGACCCTGCACTTGATTACCATCTACTCCTTAAATTTGCTATTTTCTCTTTCCTCCCCATCATCCTGCCACCCTCAGCCTAGAATGCAGAGAGAGGACAGAGATGCAGCCCCTGTTAAACTATGATGAAAATTACATGTCCACATCTAAGAACAGTTTGTCCCAGAGATGGCAGGGGTGACCACAGAGAGTCACACTCCTTGTATA
The DNA here is from genome assembly GCA_004027185.1 of Glis glis. Classification (NCBI taxonomy): domain Eukaryota; kingdom Metazoa; phylum Chordata; class Mammalia; order Rodentia; family Gliridae; genus Glis; species Glis glis. Next base: position 32,876 of record PVJS01014758.1, on the reverse strand, counting down.
TCCACACCTCTCTCCTCCTCAATCCCATTCCCACAGCCTCTCTTCATCCCGACTGATTGAGGGATGATTGCTGAGTTTAGTTTTACCAACTTCAGGAACACCCCTGTTCTGTAAATGGACACAGAACCCCAAATCCTGGCTTGGGAGGCCTTGCAAGATGCAGACCACTGCCTCTCATTTTAGTTTGGAAATTATCACATCAGTCAGCGGTTCTAAAATGTGGTGAAGACATGAACCTATTTAAATGCTGAAAACTATGGACCTGGGTCCTGGAGTCGGGGTAGCTCATATAATCATAATTTATATATAACTTTAAGGGATTTCCACCCTCCCGAGACCCATGCATGGGCCACCTGCTCATACACACATTTGCCCCTCAGTTCCTCTGTTGTTGCCACCATTTTCCTTTTGTACTGTTTTTTCTTGGACTCTAAATATGATGCACTAATGGCCCACTCACAAAGTTGGTTCTGTGGCACATACTTGACCTATTACCAAAGTGGCCAGCCTAAGCCATTTTTATTGGGGTGGTTGTGGTAAGAAGCATGGTGAGACTTCTGAATTTGCTTTTAATTTAACATTTTTGCCTTTGTAAACAGGAGAAAGATGGAGCCATACACTCAAGGGACTTCTGTTTTTCTACCTTCTAAAGTTAGAGGGACTGGGGGATGACTGGAGAGGAAAAGTTTTAATGTGGAGTCAGCCCTGGGTATCCCACTAGGATGTTTTCTAAATGCTTTTCTTCAAGGTTACTTTGAGGGCATAGCCAAGCAACATATATTTTCTAAATCATTGTTTCTCAGAGACAGGGAAAGGCCTGGTAGTCACTCTCCCTGTTCCCCATTTCTACTTTCCCTTTTTTGGGAGGGGTCTGATAGTTTTTATGACCCTTTATTTTTTACCCTCTTATGTAATTTTATTTTAGGCATCTCTTCTAAGTACCATACAGCCAGTTTGGGGTTATTTTTAATCCAATCTGAAAGTCTTTGTCCTTTAGTATGAAGCTTTGATCCATTCACATTTATTGTGATCACTCAGCTGCTTGGATTTATTCAAGCCATTTCCTTTTGTGTTGTTTCATTTGTCAAATCTTTCTATCTTCCCAACTTTCTTTACATCAAACATAAGGGATGAGGGAAAATACGACGTTGTTTTTTAATCTCATATAAAGATTATACATGGGTGCTTCCCTGATTCCTTTAGAAATTCTGTCCTTTGTATCCTGAGTCTTCCAATCTTTTTGTTTCCCTGAGGCCGAGAGATAAGTTTAGGAAGGAAAAGTCTGGGAGCTGAGCCAAGAAAAGGTTGGGGTATTGCTTCCCTCATCTTCCTGCCCATGTGGAAGGATGGAGGAAGGGTAAGAGGTGAAATCAGAGAGGGCAAGAAACAGAGAAGGTGGCAGCAAGTGGCTACCAGATGGCGGCAGATAAAATGTCACAGTTTCAACCATAGAACTTGATTTGTCACTTGGGTGGCAGAGAGATGCCAGCCTCCTGAGTCTTTAGGACTGTTAGTTGAGTTGGCTTTCTCTCTGCCCTTGCCTCAGCTATCAGGACTTTAATTTCCCATGGCTTTGGCTGAAGCCAACCCCAGAGTCTCCAGATGGCAGCAATTGCTCTTGGTTCCCAGGACATCCGGCCAGCCTGCAGCTCCACCAGCTTCTCTGATGGCTAGGACACTAGACCAGTGGCCACACACTTACCCTCCACTTGGCCAGGCTCTGCAAACAAGTGGCCAGAACTGTGTCGAACACATGGTGTGTGGATGTGTGGCCCAGCCGAAAGCTCTTAAAGCAGGGGACACAACCCATAACGAGCAGCTGCAAATCATTCCCTTCTTGCTCCTCCAGCCAGAGGTCAAAATTTTCACAGTTCTTCTAGTAGAAGAGGAGAAGTCCAGGGCCCATGCTTCCTGATAGCCTGGGAGAGCTGAGCACACATAGACTTCAACGGGCAGCCTGAGGCAGCAGTAGCTGGTGCTAGTCACTGAGCCTGCTCATGTTGCAGAGACCCAGGCCAAGCCGGCCAGCCTGGGACCCGCGATGGCCTCATGCTTTGTTCAGCTTTGCTCCAGTGACTGCCCGAGGCAGTGGCCTGCTGCAAGCTGTCTTGGCCAGGACACAGGACACACACAGGCTGGGAATGGGCGATTCTCGGAGGCCTCCACCCTGGCTGCAGTGGGGTCATGCCGAGGCCGGAGCCTTGGATGCTGTTCAACCCAAGTGTCTTCTACTAGAGATAGGAGACTCTGCTAGGATGAGCTTGGGAGTCCAGCAGTATGACAGTTTCTGGTCTTTAGAGCATAGAATGGCATGGGGATTAGAGACTTACACATGGGCACCAGAAAACAACAGAAGAGCACTGGCCAACAGAACAACCGTGGAGGAGAGGCCGGTGGGTGTTGGAAGTCTGGAAGCATCCAGAGGGGTTAGGAGCAGAGGCTCTGCTGCCTCTCACATCTGGGCTCAAGTCTCTGTTCTGTTTCTGTTTATAGATTATATGGCTTTTGGTAAGATTTTTTTTCACCTGTAAACCTACATTTATAAAGTTTTGTGAATATTGAATAAGGCAATATCTGAATTTAGAGAGGATGTTGAAAGACTCTGTTCAATCCAAGACAATAATTAAACAAGTGCTGAGGGCTTTGGTGTGGAAAGGATACATCATGGGCCTGATGTTCACTGTTTTATTACACTGGGCAGGGCATACAGTAAGCACTCAATAAAGAAATGAAAGCTATTATTATTCTTAGAAGACGTTTGAATTCAAGATTCTAAGGCCTCTAAGGAAGCAGGGAAAAAAAGATGTAAAGGAAGAGGAAAAAAGAGCACAAATATAATAAAAAGAGATAGGCCTAGAATTTTTGTTTTGTTTTGGCAGATTGTGGGGAGTACTTTGATTCATTCAATAAAGAGTAAGTTCCTATTGGTCAGGCAGCCTGGGCCACGATGGTGAACTTGGCAGAAGTAATCCCTGTTCTCATTCTCCATTGGGAGGAAGAATTAAGGGAGGGTGTTGAGATATTCTGCCTGTCCAAGACAATGTAATATATTTTTGTGGCACTGGGGAATTGAACCCAGGGCCTCATGCATGCTAGGCAAGTGCTCCATCACTTCCCAGACCACATTTGTGTCAAAGGTGAGGGCTTTGGTATGGAGGGGGTACACCATGAGGCTAATGTTCATCAGCATGTATTTTTGAAAGTCTTGGTTTTAGAACTTCATTCCTAGAAGTTACACCATATAGAATGGTCTACAGAATTAACCAATATCCTGGGACTTTCTGGAACTCCTGGAAAGTTATACAATCCTGACCATTAATTGCTACTTAATGTGGAGGGTACTTAGCCTGCAGAGAGGTGTGCAATCAGGCCGACTCCCCAGCCTACATTTGCTCTCCCCTATTGAGTGGCAGTAGTGCTGTTTTGTCATTTGGTGAGGGGTCTAGGGATGAGTCCATCTGTCTGGACAAAGATAGGTTCAGGAATGAGTGTGTGACTCAATAGAAGACAAGGCAGCATGAGAACAGGTTGGCTGGAGGCTTTTGAGAAATCTTCTCTTTATTCATCCTCTCTTCCTCCTCCTCCTCCCCCTCCTCCTCCTCCTCTTTCCTCTTCCTCTTCCTCCTCCTTTTTTCCCTCCTCCTCCTCTTCATCCCTCCTCTTTCTCCTTCTTTCTTTCTCCTCCTCCTTCTTTTTCTTCCTCTCCTCCTTTTTTCTTCCTCCTCCACTTCATCCTTTCTTCTTCCTCCTCTTCATCCTTTCCTCCTCCTCCTCCTCTTTTTTCCTCCTTCTCCTTTCCTCCTTCTCCTTCTTTCTTTCTCCTCCTCTTCATCCTTCCTTTCCTCCTCCTCCTCCTCCTCTTCCTCCTCTTCCTCCTCCTTCTCCTCCTCCTCATCTTCCTTTTTCTCTTCCTCCTTCCCAGGAATTGAACCCAGGGCCTTGCACAAAGTCTGACCTTAATGATAGGCTTCCAGAAAGTGTCTCCCTGTGCTGTCTTCTGATGGACACTCTGGTTGCTATTGCCAGCTGTACTACAACCGTGAGGGAGCTCGCCTTAGGATGATGCCAACTCCATGGACACCAGAGTGGAGAGATGGGAAGAACACGGGTCCTTGATGATCTAGTTGATGGTCCAGTACCAACTTGGAATCCCAGCGGCCTCTGGACTTTTTTTTGCACTGGGGATGAAATACATTCCTAAATGCTGAAGCCCATTTGAATGGAGCTTTCTGTCTAACGTGTCCCAACAGAGACTCTTGATAAAACAGAACCCGGAACTTGTTTAAGGGGTTACACCTCCATTGACTTCATCAGGGCTTTGGTCCTCCACAGAGGAAACATGTAAACAAACACATAAACAAGTTTGTTCATGTAAACAAACTCCTGATCATCCAATAGCCTGTAAGGTGCTCCCAGGACGCTCATTCTTGTGTGGATGGAGTTCTACTAGAAACCCACTTATGGTGATATCAGCCTTTTGGGTTAAGTCAGGCTTAATAATAGCAAGTACTTTTCTAGTGTCTGCTGTGTGTGTATCAGGGACTCATTGGGGAAGTTCGTGTAATTCGTTTAATCTTCTCAACACCCATAGGGGTCGAATCCGTCCATTCTTTACCATGTTATAACTGAATAAACTGAGACTCTGGGACATTAAGTAACTTGTCCAAAGACACACAGCTAATAAGTGGCTGAAGCTAGATTCATATGTAGATGGTTTGGCTTTGGAGTCTGCACCTCTGCTCAAGTGCTGACTTGCACTTGAGGTGCGTCTATGATCCGCAGATAAAAAGCATACAAGGGAAGATGCAGAAATGCTCAATTAAAATAGAATTCACTTGAAATAAACCAGGAAAAGCACACCTTTAGGGTTTTGTCAGTCTCCAGGGAAGACATCACGGCTTTGGAGAATAAGGAGTATTCATTCCTGGGCAGTCGATCAGGTTGTGTTGCTATTACCTCATCTCTCTACAATCTCATCGCTCCTTTTCTCTCTAAGCATCTCTCTTCTCATCTCTCCATCTATGCGAAGGACAAGTGAGACAGCAATCAACCGTATCTGAAAAATTCTGCAGCCTCAGGTCACATTACTTTGCTAAGAATTTTTACCCACTACCCCGGCAGAAAGAAAATTCTGAAAAGAAGCCCCTTGTAAGCTTTCCGCTTCTCTTCCAAATGGCTCAGGCTCGCCCCACCTTTTTAATTTTGCAAAACATTTCTGTTGCATCTCCAACTTCCCATGGTGCACTAGCAGGCCAGTTAATAGAACGAAGGCTTGTGGGGGTGAGGAGGTGCCTGACTGGCCACCATGGTAGCCACAGGTGCTCGGGAAGGCTGGCCATGGGAGATTCTTCTTGGAAGGAGCCTGACAAGTTACTGCTGGCCCAAAGCTAGGGCCTCATCTCCCTCGGCTCGGCCCCAGGTCACCAAAAGGAAATGTATTTAATTTTCAAATCCCTCCTGGAGCCAAAAAGAATTCCAACAAAACAGCCATAAACATTGAAAAAGTCTTGTCTGATTTAGGAAAACATTCCATTGGATTTAAAATGAAATATCCTGTGACTAATCTCATGTAAGACTGGGATCGGGTCTAACTGTTGAGTGCGGTGGTCAGTTAGGGGACTCCGGAGAGAGATGGCGCCCCTCCCCCACACCACTTTGGGAAAGGCCATAAATCAGCCAGGACTGAGTTTTCAAATGAGGATTGTGCAGGGTTTGCTGTTTGATCCTCAGGACCCCCCTTTTCTCAATTTGTCATTGATTTCCCATCAAGAGAGTTTGTGCAACCGAATCCCCCATGCAATCCTGGCATTCTGCGAGCCAGTAAATAAAACCCAAATGTTAATTCTTATGAGCACAGCATCCCTGCCAAGAAATGAATAATGTGCTGTGAAAGAAACAGCATCGTGCATCCTTGGATGGGGGAACAGGGAACAGAGGGGCAGAGTGGGGAGCGGGGAGATTATGAGGAGGGTCAAACCAGAAAGAGATGCCAAGGGAAGAGGAAGAAGGAAGTGTGTGTGTGTGTGTGTGTGTGTGTGTGTGTACACACATATATATATTTTTGTTGTTGTTGTTGTTGTTGTTCTGGGGATTGAACCCAGGGGCATTCTACCTTCAAGGTACACCCCCAGCCCTTTTCTTATTTTTTATTTTGAAATAGGGTCTTGCTAAGTTGATGAGGACCTCACTAAGTGGCTGAGGCTGGCTTCAAACCTGCAATCCTTCTGTCTCAGCCTCCCAAGTACTGGGATTCCAGGCATGCGCCACTGCGTCCAGCTGTAAACTCACTTTTAAGAGCCGGGCATGGTGGCCCACGCTTGTAATCTCAGTCAGTACTTAGGAGGCTGAGACAGGAGGATTTCAGGTTCGTGGCCAGCCTCAGCTACTTAGTGAGGCCCTCCGCAACTTACTAAAACCCTGTTTCAAAATAAAGAATAAAAAATAGAGCTGGGGATGTAGCTCGGAGGTAGAATGCCCCTGGGTTCAATCCCCAGTACTGCAAAACAAACAAACTAGCTTTTAAAGTCTTTGTGCTATCTCCTCGACTTAGGTGTGAGTGCCTCTAACCAGGACCAGGCAGGAGCAGTAATGGCGGATTATTGTTGGATCCCAAGTGGCTGCACTGTATGAAACACTTTCCATATATGTTCATTTTATCCTCACAGTGATCTATGAGGTAGGTTTTGCTATCGTCCTTACTTACAGATGAAGAAACGGAGGCTCAGAGAAGTCAAGCACTTTGCCGCACATGACAGATAAGGGATGAGGCGCAAGCTTGCTATGAGTTGGGGGTGTCCCCATGGGGTCCTGTGTTGGAACTGAAGTTCCTCAGCGTGACTGTGCAGGAGGTGGGCCTGGCGGGAGGTGTTTGGATCATGGGGGCAGAGCCTCATGAATGGACTGATTAGTTACTGCAAGAGCAGGCTGTTATAAAATGCGGTGGCCCCATGTGTTTTGTCTCTTCATGTGCCCGCTGGCCCTTCCACTTTCCGCGATGAGTTGAAGCAGCATGAGGCCCTCACCAGCAGCAGAGAAGATCCTGGTGCCAGGCTCTTGAACTTCCCCAAGCTGAGAGTCAAAATAAACCTTTATTCTTGATAAATCACCCAGCCTCGGGTATTCTGTTCTAGCAACAGAACACAGACTGAGACAGTGTTGGTTACCAGAGTCTAGACTCATGCTCACTGTGCTCTCCTGGCCCAGAGGGTGAAGGTGAGGTGTGGCCAGGGTGAGCAACTGTCTCGGTTTATTTGGGGCTCATGGGGCTCCCAGGAGGAAGGACTTCCAGAGCTAAAACCCCAACAAACTGGGATGCCTGTAGGTGATGGACACTGAGTACCCTCGGTAGATGTTCATGGAAAAGAGTATTTTCAGAAATGCAGGGTTCATCACTCTGTCAATAGCAGGTGAACTGGTACATTGGTTTAGAGAAGGCAAGCCTATTTCTTGCCCATGCAGCACCCCTTAAAAATACCCTCCTTGCCGGGCGTGGTGGCGCAGGCTTGTAATCCCAGTACTTTGGGAGGCGGAGACCGGAGGATCCAGGTTCACCGCCAGCCTCAGCTCGCGCGCGTGCGCTCTCTCTCTCTCTCTCTCTCTCCCTGTCTCTCTCTCTCTCTCTCTCTCTCTCTCCCTGTCTCTCTCTCTCTCCCTGTCTCTCTCTCTCTCTCTCTCTCCCCCTGTCTCTCTCTCCCTCTCTACTTAGTGAGGCCCTCCGCAACTTTGTGAGACCCGGTTTCAAAATAAAGTATAAAAAAATAGGGCCAGGGGTGTAGCGTGGAGGTAGAACGCCCCTGCGTTCAATCCCCGGTACCGCAAAAAAAAAAAAAAAAAAAACCCTCCTCATATATGGCAAATGAAGAAGGAGATGGTGGTAATGATACCAGCTATTGTTGTGTAAGGAGACCTAGTTTCCTCTTGAATAGTCTTTTAAACAAAGAGGAGAGGAAACCATCTCAAATTCTAGTTCCTACAAGTCTATAAGTAACTTGTGATTTCTATTTATTATTTATTAAGCAGCAGGCCATTTTAAAGGTACAGTGGGACGCTCTCCATTTAACACTGGGCCTGTGTAAGGCAGAAGAAAGAATTCCTAAGCAGGAGCTCAGTTCCCATTTCTGGTCTTCACTTTATAAGCTGAGACCCCTCACTTGTGAATTATGCTACTATCTAGCCTCTTGAAGAGTCGGCCAGTCTTAGAATCTACCCAGTAAATAATAGCTCCTACACCAAACAAAGTCACACATTTATAAACAATGTTCTCATGTTTGTTATCTGACTTGGGCTCCCAGAGACCTCAGAAAACAGGGCAGATGGGAACGAGCTCCCTGATGCGGGGACCAAGGCTAGAAACAAAATAGGACTATGTAAGGTCATCCAATAAAGAAGGTTGGAGTCCGAAATCAAACCCATACCTTTCCATTCCACGTTCTGCTTTTTTATTTAATTTAATTTTATTTTTTTGAGGTACCGGGGATTGAACGCAGGGGCGTTCTACCTCTGCGCTATGCCCCCGGCCCTATTTTTTATACTTTATTTTGAAACCGGGTCTCACGAAGTTGCGGAGGGCCTCACTAAGGAGAGAGAGAGAGAGAGAGAGAGAAAGAGAGAGAGAGAGCTGAGGCTGGCCGTGAACCCAGATCCTCCGGTCTCTGCCTCCCAAAGTACTGGGATTACAAGCGTGCGCCACCACGCCCGGCCCCATTCCACGTTCTGTATTCTTTTTCTGCTACCCTATTATGGTATCTATTTTTAGACTAAAAATACCTTGCAGGAGCTTCTTGAAGTAAAGGACTGTGTTATGTTCCTCTTTGTATTTTCCAAACGGATCAAGTGCTTGGCGCATAACAGGTAATCGGTTACCCACCCCCATGAGGTCGAGGGGAACAAGGGAAACATCTGGGCTCGGACATCAACCAGGTTTGAGTTTGAATCCTAGCTCAGCCACTACCAGTGTGACTCCAGGCATGTGACCTAACCAGTCTGAGCCCCCAGGTCCTTTCCAGGCAGAAGTGCGGGTATACTCCCCACCTCAGAGTTGCAGTGAGAGCTGGCCTTCCAGCCTAGGAGGGCTTGGCACAAAGGAAGTGCTCCGTAAGAGGCAGGTGGTATTGTTTCCAGGTCCCAGGAAAGAGGGTGCTTCTTGATGCCCAGCCGGGCAGGGGGATGTCATGACCCGGGGCATGATCCTCTAATCTCTGGAGGCTTGTGCCTGGCCCAGATGCTTTCCGCCCCTCTGTCATGCCGAACTCACCTTTCCCACTGCAACGATAGGGAGTGCTTTTGACGCAGCCAACACATTTAGAGTGTGGCTCTTGACCCCCTCCGTATGTGCCTGGGGCCAAGCTACAGGTGATAATTAGCGCTCAGAAAGCAGAAGGACATTAACTCCAGCATCTTGACTCCATTCCAATTGAGATAATTAAATAAAGTGCCCACAGGTGGATCCAGTTAATGAGGCATTGACTCGCTGGCTGCTGAGCCACGCAGGCGGCAGGCATGGGTGGGGCACGAGCGGGGCACAAGCGGAGTGGGCAGAGGCCAAGTGCTCCCAAAGGCAGAGCATCCCCCACCTTCTTCTCAGCTCGTAGTTAGTTCCTGTCCCTCGTAGCCCAGGCATCAGGGTGTCCTCAGGAGCACTGCACAGGGAGTCAGGGATTTGTGCTCCAGGCTCAGCTCTGCCGTCGGCTTAATGCACCATCGTGGGCAACACCTTCACTCTCATGGCTCAGTTTCCTCAAGTGTAAGAAGACGGATACAGTGAAGGGCGCAGCTTGTGAAACTGAAGGAAGATCTTGGGGACACCTGCGGTCTGTCTCGTTTTCTCCCCCTTCACTTTCCCAGTCTGCTAGTTTCTACTTCTCTCTTCTTATCCTCATTCTCTCCTCCGGTCAACAAGCCACTTCCTCTTTCTTTCACAGTCTCCAGTGACCCCCCCCCACCACTGATGGCCTTTCAGTGATTGAAAGGGGGGTAGAGTAGAGCTTCCGCCAGCGTCCATTGTTTAAATCTTTGGGAAAGACGCTGATTGGTCCAGCTAAGGTTATAGGTTGACCTTGTGGACCAATTGTGGAGGCTGGGCGGGAACAAGAACATGGATTCATCCAGAGATCTATTGACCCATCTCCAGAAGAAAGGAATAAGTTAGTCACAGGCTGCAAAGCCACCCACATTCGTATCTGGCACCATGACAAGTGTCACACACGCTGATGCTTCCTCTGAGAAGCAGGATCAGTTTGTGTTGCTGATGTATGTGTCTGTGTGGGCACATGCGTATGTGCTCACATCTGGAACGGGAATATATATTTCCTCATAAAAATGATGGTATGGACGGTGATTATTCTTTCAGATCAGTCTAAGAAGTTCATTGTTAACTGTGGACAAGTTGAGCCTCACTTTCTGCATCTGTAAAATGGGAGTTATCATAGTACTCGCTCATGGATTGCTGAGTAATTAAACGATTCAGGTCGACTCAGTCCTTAGTATGCCGAACATTGGTGAGAGCTATTAAACAGTACCCACTATTATTAGAAAGTTAAATAATGCACCTACATGCTAAATAAAATTAATGGAAAACCTCTCTTATAACGAAACAAGAGACCAGCAAGACCCTGAAGAGAACACCTGCTGTCTTTCTCTCAAGCTCTGGCGGATGTGGAGAGGCAGGTTTAATTCAGGAATGGGGAAAAGATCCCCAAGTGCATCTTGGGGCACCTTAGCAGTGAATGAGCTCCTTCTAACTAATTTTGCTAGTAGTCTTCTTTTTCCTTTCCTGTCACTAACAATACCTGTTGGCATTTTAGTGATGTTTGAGGAAGGGAAGCCCCAAAATAGGACAGAGAGAGAAGAGACAAGCAGAAAGAGACTGAAAGAAACATTATCTTGATGTTCCTGGGAAAGAGTGACATGGACAGGCTGAAGAACGGAGTTACCACCTGGTCCCATGAAAGGAAGAACTGGCTGAGCTGCAGTCAAGCGAGCTCCATGCGGTGGAAGTCAGAGTGGGCGGGAGTCTGGAACAGGCATCCTGTGCCTAAGAGGACCAGTGGAGAGGACATGTACCTTCCCAGCGTTGACCCCCAAGGGGTGCAGGAGGCCAAGAACACTTTTGCTGGCTGTTGGAGATGCCCAGAACCGAGTATCTTAAGGGGAGAACAGTGTTCATGTTTAACTGAGCCTTCCCTTGCACTCTGTTTGAGCGCCCTTCATTGACCTGGTAAACACCCTATTCTGCATGGTAAACTCCCCACCATGGCGAGCCTTGTGTCTTGTCGGCCACAACACTGGCTACCATGTGAATTCCACAGCGGACAACCCATAGCTACCAGAGTGGCAAGGACTCACAGCCACAGCTGCTATGCTCCTAACCCTCCCCTCTGCAGATCAGTCAGGGAGCTCCTAATACTGATGTTCCAGGACATGCTAGTGGATTCACTAGGAAGAAAGAGTTGCTCCTCCATCCATCCATCCATCCATCCATCCATCCATCCAACAATCATCTCCTGAGGACCTACCTGATGTCTCTAAGGCTATGATGAATGCTGGGAACATATCAATAAGCAATACAGGCAAATTCCTACTCTCCTAGAGTCTACATTCTGTTGGGGGAGACAATCGGGAGACCACCAGCTACACATCACATATGGTAAGTGGTAACAGCAAAAATCCAGGAGCATACATAAGAAGGGCCTGATATAACTTAACAGAAGTTAATATCTTGGTCCTTGTTTCAAAACCAACATCCAGGTTCTTTTTAGAGCTTCTATATTTATAGTTATAAAGGAAATATATTCTCATCATGGAAAAACCTGGAAAATATAGAAAGCGTAAAGATACAAAAATCTCCCATAAACCACTGTTAAAACCACACTTATTTAATGCCTACTTGGGATCATGTTGCAAATAGTTTGTAACCTGCTTTTTCACTTCAAATTACATGGTGAGCCTCTCCTTCAGTCATAAAAATGTAATTTAAAACATCGTGTTAAATAACTGCATCACATGCCATTACATAGATGTGCCATAAATTATTTAATCATCTCCCTATTGTTGAACATTTGGTTTGTTTCCACTCTTACAAATCATGCTTCAATGACTCTCCTTGTTCCTAAATCTTTGCTTGAGATTCTGTTAGGTTTCTTAAGAGAGTCTGCTAGCCAGTCAGCCCACAAATACTCACTGAGCAATTACTATGTAACACGCAGATTGTCTTTGATTTTCTAGCCTGATCCTTTTGGGGCCATTGGGAATGCTCTCTGATACAACCCTTCCTTGATTTTGTTGCTCTGATTAGGAAGGTGTGCCTGTTTACCCCATCTCAGTTGTACATCTGGGCCCAGGACATGAAGAACTCCTGCTTTCTTTGGTCTCCTTTTTCAGTATCATGTCTGTTTTTGTTCCTCGGTCCTTCATTTCTTGCTACCCGATCTTTCTGGGACTATGTTCTGTGCTCTAATACGCAGACTTTCTTGTCTTACCCATTTCTTTAGTAGCTGGAGACTATAGTGGGAAGAGTCCCCAGAAATTGGACCAGGCTGTTTTGAGTATGTGTATGTGTGTGGGTGAAGGGTGGGATATGGAGGGTCGGGAAGGAGAAGAGCGGATGATCATGAATCGTCAGCATGGGGAGAGATGGAAGATGGAAGTCCAGGTGGAGATTACTGGAAACTGGCCTGACTGCTTCTTAACCATTTGTTTGGATGGGCTGAAGGTGGACTTGGGTTAGAGTATGTCATGGACAGTCCCTTCAACTGCTCCTAATCCATGAACTTGAAACCCTCTGGGAAATTCCAAGGATTCTGTAGTTGATGGATTGTTTCAATGGCCCTCATCATTAGTGGCCTCCCCTTAATCCATGCCTGTTGCCCTGTAACTCTATAAGTCTTTCTTACTCTGACTCTGGCTTAGCCATGAGATTTGATCGGCCAGTGGGACATTAGCAGATGTGATGCAAATAGAAGTTTGACAAATACATGCTTATTTTTGCCAATCCTCTTGCACAATTGAGCTTGCTCTTCATCAGGACTCTGGACACTGTCATCAGAAGATACTGCAGCTGGCCTATTGGAGGATTGTGAGAGCCATGAGGAGCCAAGGCCACCCTGCACCAGCCAGTCCCCAGCCAATCAGCCAGCTGACTGTACACACATGAGCAAGCACAGACAAGATCAATCAAGGCCCCCTCAGATCAGAGAAATGACATATAGACCACGAGAAATAAACTAGACATTTAATTTTGGAGTTATTTGTTAAGCAGCAATAACTAACTGACACAGCCATGATAGTGAAGAGCAGAGAAAAGGAGGACAAGAGGGGAAGAATAGACAGGCTGAGTGGACAACAACAGGTCAAACAACACTCAGAAAAACCCAAGCTCTGAATTCACTGTGAGCACGCCTGTGGCTGAGTCTGCTCATGACTGTCAGGGCTGCGCATGGCTACTTCTTCAGCACAGGCATGCTCCTCACTTCTGAGTCTCCTGACTAGCAGATGTCCTCAGAGAACCAGCAACTCCTAATTCTGAAGAAAGTTCCAGAACAACCTTTGGGAGAGACCACTGGAGTCTCCACCTGGGAACATCAGGGGCCTGCTCAGCAGTGGCCAGATTTCCATCTGTCCTCAGCTAAGCTTTTGCCTTCCCCCTGCCTCAGTGCTGACCCCTGAGCTCAGGTTTTACTGTCACCTCTCACCCGGAGCAGCCTGCAAGAACTTACCCCATTCTGAACTCATTAACAGCTCTCCAAAGCCAGGCAGCACCAGGTTGGGGGGCAGGGGTCATGGAGCTGGACCCGTCTACCTCCGGCACAAACCGTCCGCATTCCCACAGCCTCTGCCTCAAGTGAGAGGCCCCCTGGGGAATCTGAAATGCACACCTACCGCTCACTCCGTGCCATGCCAGTAAGTGGCCATCCCCTCCAGTGTCTTCTTCCCCCAAACTGGCTTCCAAACCGAGAAACACAAGTCGCCCTCCTCTCTTCCCTCAATATTACATGGTGGTTTCAATCTCATTATTATTGCATTATATGTAGCACATCTGTTACTGGTCAGGAGCCAACTATTTAATTCTATTAGATACATCTATACAGCGAAGTGATAATCTACACCAGGTTTGTGGAACAAGCACTTAATACTTGGCAGCGAGCAGCCCAAGTCCTGACACACAGCGAGCGAGAGGACGTAGGAGGCCCCACGTAGCTGAGGGTCGGAGGCGGCCAGGGTGCTCGCTGCATTCTTCCCCGGGCCGGCATTCCAGTGTGGGAAAGCAGTCAGTCAACGCATTGTTCCAACATCTGCAAGATATTGATGGGGCAGGGGGAGGCGAGGAGGGAGGGAGAGGGAAAACGTTTACCTAACCAAATGCTAACTCTTCCAAGGGGATTCATGTCAGCACAGACTAAATGATGTGAGAGCTTCAGGCACATGTGGTAGTATTTACCCCGCAAGAAACGGACACGGATTCGTGTCTTGTTCAGTAACTCCAGCGCCTCAGATGCGCCTTCGGCTGCTGCCCTCGAGTTCCTATTTGTATTTCCTGGATTCGTCTCTGCACAACAGAAAATGGGTTTGCTCTCAGCACTGGGAAGTAAAAAAAAAAAAAAAAATGGGCCTTGCATCATGCTGAGATCTCTGGCCAGGACCCTGACCCCACAGAAATGCAGACGGGACCAAATACACCCCATCGAGAATACCCCAGCCCAATCGGACCCGTGAGCAGCCACTCTGGGGCCTAGCCCCCTAGCAGGCTATGTTTTGTCAGCTTCTCCTTCTGCATTTTCGCCCAGAGGGCTGGAGGGATGAGGACGGGATGATGACAGCTCATGGCTCTGCCTGGCTTCCCTTCCTTCCAGCAAGAAGCAGCGTTTCTCAATCTTAAACTGACGAAGGGAGGTGGGGAGGGGCAAGCTGAGAAGAAATCATGTCTCATGTTTCATCCATCCTAAGAAAGATGTCACCAATTTTAAGATGCACCATTGTTTTATATACCACGAAGAAAGAACAAAATGCTGACGCTTCCACTACGCTCTGCCATCCATTAAAAGACAGTCTCTGTTTCAGAAGTGTTGAAGTATGTGCGTGCGTGCATGCGTGTGTGCGTGTGTGTGTGGTAGGATTGTGCATTTTAGGATGCCCAAATCCCAGGGCTCTCCCAAGACCAGCATTCATGATCTGTGAGATACTGAGCAAATACTTCAGCCTCTCCATGCCTCAGTTTCCTCATCTGTGAATGGGAAGACTGATAGCACCTACCTCATATGTGGGTGCAAGGATTAAATGTTAATGTGTGTAAAGTGCTTAGGAGAGCCTATGTAAGCATCTACTATCTACTTAATGTGTGTGTGACCTTGAACTTGCTTCTTAATATCTCTGAACCACCACTACAAAATGCAGGGAGCAATCCTGATCTATTTATTTGCCTTCAATGCAGACTAGGGTTTGGACTTGCACTGCCCAGGAGGGTGGGCAGAGAAGAGGAGCTGGTTAAAGGAAAGAGTCCATTGTGGTTGATGGGCTCCCATGCCAGCGAGCTGCGCCGTCCCTTCCCAGGGCCCCCAGATGTCTCTGACATATGTGAGGGCTCTTCTGGCTGAACCCACTGACTGTACCAGGCTGCCCTCCTTCCCAGGAGTTTGGAGAAAAGCCGAGGCCCTGTAGCTGTGGAAGGAACTTAGACGGCCCCCTGTGGGACCTGTTTTGTCACTGGTCTCCTGTCTTTGCAGTTGACATGCACTGCAATCTGCTTTCTATAATAAATTTGTGTCTTTTGTCTCTGGACTGCTTTAAGAACTATTTGGCAAGCGGTTTCATATCAAGTGTCATGTTTAATTTCACAATGCCCTATCTTAAGGGTTGCAATTCCGATTAACTAAAGAGGAAACTGAGGTTTAGAGAGGTGAAAGGTAGCCCAGAGTTACTTCAAGCTGGTTGTCCACAAGCTTGATCATGGCTGCATGTACCTATGTGGTAGATTGGACTTCTGGTCACCCCATATTCAGTGACTCTCCCCATGAGAATCATCCCGGCAGATCCTACATTCCTGCTTGTTGACATCAGACTGGGCCATGTGACCGCATTTGGCCAATGAAATGTGAGCTCTGTCCAGAAGAAGCCCTGAGAGCCATGCGTCATTTGCCATGTCTTTTGCTTCTTCCAGAAAGTTAGTAAAGTTCCAAATAGAGGCTGCTTTCCTCAACCTGAGTCCCATGGTAGGGACAGTGTAGAGAGGAGTCACCTTTGGCCCCCAGGGGACACATAGCATGAGCAAGAAGCAAATATTTGTCATTGAAAGCTCTTGAGATGGTAGGGTTGTGTGTTACTGTAGCAAAGCCTAGCCTAGCCTGATAGTATTTGCTAAAATATACCCTCCATACACAAGAGGCCCACCTTCTGCTCTTCCTCCATGAGGTATTTGCCCTCTTAGAGGAAGGCAGTTCGAGTGGTCAGATAATGATGGCCTCTGCTTCATATTTAGCACATGTTGCTCTTCTTCACATTGCCCTGATAGGCAGTTGGTGAGCGCAAGATTGAATCATTCTGATCGTGGACTAAAGCACAACAGTGGCTCATGATGTCAGGCTCTTCATATGCAAACCCATTTGGACTTCCTCTTCCCCTTCCCTCCCACCTGAGTTCCAACGCTCTTCTTTCTGCCTCTCCTTTGAAGAAATACAGTCTGTCTGTACGTCATAGAGTGGGGCCACCATTCTGTTCCTCTTTCATCTCCCTCCTAACTCCATCTAGACTGATGATAAAGGACGGAAGAAAATGTTCTAGGACAGCCAATCCCCTTGAATTTGGAGGCCCTCTTCTCGCTGGAGCTGCACACTGTCTGGCACTCAGCCCTTGATATGCATGTACCGAGAAATGTTGGTGAATGAGAAGAAAGACCTGCAGAAGAATGTTGATGGTAGAGAATTATCATACCATGGAGTCAGAGACCTTCAATTCTCTTATTTGGACTTGTACAGCCTTTATGAAGGCCAGAAATTCCTCTCTGCCTTGATTTCTCCATGGACAAAAGAATGGAAATGAAATCAGTAGGTGCTGAAAGAGAGGTAGGATCATATAATGCAAATGAACCAATCCCACAACCAAGAGACTTGAGTCTGAGTTCGGTTTCTGCCCACCAACTGTGTGGCCTTAGGCTAACATCTTACCTCTGCAGGCCTCAGTTTCCCCACCTGTGTAATAAACAGTGGGGCTAGGTGATTTATTAGACCCTTTTCAGTTTTAACCATTCTTGTCTCTTGTTATAATTGAATTGTGTCCTGCTCCCCACAAGATTCACATACTGAAGTCCTAATCCTCAGTACCTCAGAATGTGACCTTATGTGGAGATAAGGGTCTTTACAGAGGTTAAAATGAGATCTTTAGGACTGGTGCTAAAACAATAAGACTATTGTGCTTATAAAAAAAGGAAGGAGTCTCTGGTGGATTTGGGGTTTGTAAATGGTCAAAGTTCAATCAGGATCAGTCTAGTTGAGTGAGGGTAATCATCAAGCTGGGACAACAAAAAATAAAGCAAGGAGCAGATTTCTAGAATGACTGGCTTTTGTGGGGTAGATGGATCTCCCTCTGGCTACACGACTGAGCAGATTGCTTCCTGAAGCTGCTGCTTTGTTGGTCAGACTTAGATCCATGTCACCTCTTAGCAGTGACATTTCAGTCAGCACCCAGAAAGCAGCCCACTGTCGCAGCAGGGCAGGGGTTTCAAAGTGGATCCATTTCTTCTGGATCCTGGTGTATTGGCCAGGGTTCACTAGACTAACAGAATTCACAGAATGAGTATATGGAAAAAGGGATTTATCAGATCAGCTTACAATGTAGTCCCGAGTTCCGACTGCACGTGGAGTCAGAGGAACCAGCAGCTGGTCGAGCGGTCTAAGAGCTGGAGTCTTAGGATCGGAGCAACCACTAATAGTCCCAGTCCAAGATGTGAAGATCAGGAAGCTTTTCGGAGAAACGATGGTGAAGTTTCAGTTCGAAGGGCTGGAGGCTGACGATCTCAGATGAGAGCAGAAGATCAAGAAGCTCTTCAGAGAAACAGCGAAGTTGGAGGCCGACAATTTCTGATGAGAGCAGATGCGTTTTCTTCGAAAAGAGTCGCACATCCTTCTACGCGGCTTTCTCCTTCTTTTATCTAAGTCCTGCACCTATCAGAACCCTGCTGCCTACATTTAGGGCAGGACTTTCTGTTTAATCTGCTGTTACATAAACCAATTGTCTTATTGACACACCCAAAGTCACATGATCTTGGGTGTGTCATGATCCGGTCAAGTTGACAAATTAGATTAACTATCACA
This sequence comes from Glis glis, assembly GCA_004027185.1. NCBI lineage: Eukaryota > Metazoa > Chordata > Mammalia > Rodentia > Gliridae > Glis > Glis glis. The sequence goes on along the minus strand of PVJS01014758.1, from coordinate 14,577 downwards.
CCTGGCATCAGCCCCGTTCCTGAGCTAGCAGGCCCACGTCAGGCAGAATATGGTGGCACTGACTGGTAGAAAGTGGGTTCGGCCATGAGTTGTGTTGCCCTAGACTTGCCAAGGGGAACTCGGTTTTGACCTGACCTCACCCTCTTTGTTGCATCCATGTGATACAGCTGCAGTTTGCCTTCCTGATTTTCCATCCCAATCTTCCCACCACTCTGGATTTGGAGCACTGAGTATCGGCCCGATTCCCTGGGCTTCGATGACCTGACAACCTCAGCTTCAGACAGTATAGGTCTTGAGTCTGGAGAGCTAGGGCAACATGTCCCACTCCCCAGACCAACTCCTGTGGACCCTGATTCTATCCAGCCTGGGTTCTTCTGTATAACATAAAGTTGGGATAAGGTAGGATAGAAGAAATTTTTAAAAATAGATAGAAATGAAACAAATGGGGAAAGAAAGAGGGGCTATAGCTTTAAATCTCAAAACTCCATGATCACCCTCACCTTTACTCTGAAGGCCTGTTTTCCTCCAGGCTGGAATTCTTCAAAGGCCTAATGTGCCTATATACTTTGTTAGCTTATAGAATGTGTTTTTAGACTGATCAAAAGAAGTCTAGAGAAAGATATTATTCAAAGCCCAATGATACAGGTACAGTCCAAATGCTATCCATCAACTACATAACATCAACCGAAAGATTCTGAGAAGAACCAGACCACCATCACCTGCTCCATGCTCCATGATCAAAAGAATCAAGTTCAATAGGCAGACATCACCCCACACATCTCTCATGTTCACGATATACAAAGTTTCCTATAGAAGAGGAGCCATGCACCCCAAAATGCATCTCTCACTCTGGAGATGGTCCATATTCTCCCTTGAATGCGTGTTTCTTGCTTTCCTACATGAATCTCTTCCTATGTCTCTGACTGGCTACTGTTGAAGTTCTTTTCTGTCATGTAAGCCAAGGACCCCACCAGGAACTCCTCCTGACCCTTCATAGAATCATTCCTTCTCCCATGAGGACAATGGGCCACCCTTCTGAAGGTGGTCAGCAACCTTCCAGCCCCTGAATCCCTCACATAGAGCTCCCTTCCCTAAGGCATAACCACGATCTTTCCTTTCCATAGAGAACAGGAAAGTGGACCCATTCCTGATCCTCAAATGCATATGGAGAGCTAAGTGTCTGGTTTTGAAGGTGCCTGGGGACCTGCAGATAAATGATGTCCCTCAGAAGCAAGCAAGGGGCTCAGGTTACCATAGAGCTGCCCATGACTGGCTTTCCTCACCCTGAGTGCCTCTGAGTGGGGGCTTTTCCAGCTGTACATCTTTTGCTTACTGGGGAGCCAGCCCAAAGCTCTGGAGCACAGGACATGAGCTCCAAATCCAATTCCAAGCGAGTGAGTGACAAGCAGATAATTTCCAAAGCTGTGCAGCGGATATTTTTTCTTCCTTCAACCCTCTGGGAGAGAACATGATGCAAACGAAATACCCCAAGGGGGAGTAGCTTGTTGTAACTTATGATTAATCTTGAAAAACCACATGAGTTCAGCACTCCAGTTCTGGAGCTAACCTAAAACCAGGAACATGATACAGCTCATTCACGAGCTCGCCGGCTCTCTGGTTCCCAGAACCCTAGGTCATTTACACAAGGCAGCTTTCTTGCTGCTGGAGCCAGTGAGGGCACCTTTGTGCAGCCAGCTAAGAAAAGCGAGACCTCCGGGTCTGTCTTAGGGGAAAACTCCTCTAATCAGAATAATAGTGTAATGCATTTTTGCTCTTTCAAGTACTTGATCTTGATTTTGCTCTTTCAAGTACTTGATCTCATTGGTCCTTGTTAGAGTGCAACATCGAGGACCATCTCATCCTTTCTCCAGGCCAGTAAAATGCTTCTGGAAGATAGTGGGCCATGTCTGACTGTGGGTAAAAATAGTGATGGTAAACAGCTCCTGGGACAAAGCACTGGCCATCACACCTCTTCAAATGGAAGGCAACTTTGTGTCCCAAAGAAGGCTCCCTGCCCCTGACCACCTCTGTCTGTGAGCAAATCATTTTACCCATCCTGGCTTCTGTTCTTCATGTCAAACATAGGACCAACATTGTTTGCGTTACTGCCAAGATTTCTTGGGAAAACAAAGTCGCTGTGGCGATAGCGACTTGTGTCTCAGTTCTCTCTCTTGGGGTTTTTATGAAAATTAAATGAGCTAATGCAGGCAGAGGACTCAAGATGGTGCCGGGTACACAGTAAGTGCCAAATAAATGTTCACCATTGTTTTCATTGGCATTTAACAAAGCCACGTGCTACAAGGAGTGAAAAGTAGGAAGCATGGCACCAATAAAAGCACAAATTACCTCCCCGTTGTTGCAATTCTTAAAATATTTCCCTGAGTAATCAACGGGGCAAGAGATTCTCCATCCCACATGGGTGGCCCCCACTGTGAAGTGGAACCTTCGGACCGGGCTGTTTTGAGTCAGGGGAGCTTTTGACACTGCCCTTTGGTGTTGAGCCATCATACTGAGTTACACCTTCTCCTGCCCTATTTTATTTTATTTTTTTTTAACTTTGAAACAGTCTCACTAAATTGCTGAGGGTCTCACTAAATTGCTGAACTTGTGATCCTCCTGTCTCAGCCTCCCAAGTACTGGGATTACAGGCATGTACCACTGCACCCAGCTAAAAACACTTGAAAATGAAAAGGTAGTGAGGACAAGAAATAGTCTTGAGCCCCGTCCCTCCCTGATCCCAATCTTGTCCTTGAATTTGACCCTGTTGGAGTTTAGGGGGAAGTGTTGCTCTTTCCCACATTTCTTATTAATATGTATATATTAATAAGAAATATATATATATATATATATATATATATTTCATTAAAACATTAAGCATTTGTTTTCTAGCTGTGTCAGAGTGTCCTTGGTCCAACTGGTGACATCAGATGTCTGTCTTCCCTGACAGCCCACCCAGTCTCCTTGGACAAGACAGGGTTTCCTTTCTGGAGCTGACTGCGGTCACTGGCTTAAGAGGCTCTGCCGGGGGTAACCCAAAGGCAGCGTTGGACCTGGTTTTATCTAAAGAGGAAGGAGGCAGTATCATTGGCCCCAAGCATGGGGGAAGCCTGGGTTGGGGTACTGGGGTGTCCAGGATTGGAAGGCTTTTATATTAATTGGCCACCATTTATAGCTTCATTCCCAGCTCTGGTTTTAATTAGCTGCTTCCGGATGGAATCTCCCAAATGTTCTGCCTCCATCCTTGTTTAATCCAGCAGTCTGATGGGCCCTGATTTATGCACATCAATACTGTTTACAAACATGAAAGCCGCCCAACAGTGTTTGAACTTTAGGCACCACCATTGGTTATCGATAAGGAGAGGCAGCTTGGCGGGTGGCGCATCAATACCTCCAGGTCAATATTCCATGCACAGGCCAGACCCGGCCTTTTTGCCTGGCTGGGGGAAGAGGCTGCTGTTGGCTGAGTCTCTGACTCACTTGTCTTTGCCTTCTGCTGTGGAGTCTTCTTCTCCATCCTGAGTCATTCAGCGATGCCCTACGGGGTTGATCTGGTAACTTAATTCCATTGGGGCAAATCGCCATTTTGGAAGAATATCTTTTGTTCTATGGACACATAGGACCAGGGATCTTCTAGGGTGCCTGACTTGGAGTCTGCTTTCTGCCAGCCTCCCTCCCTTCCTTCCTCCCTTCCTTCTTCCCTCCCTCCCTCCCTCCCTTCCTTCCTTCCTTCCTTCCTTCCTTCCTTCCTTCCTTCTTTCTTTTTATGTGGTACTGTGGATCAAACCCAGGACCATTCTACCTTTGAGCAGCACCCCCAACCCTATTTTATTTTTTATTTTGAAACAGGGACTCACTAAGTTGCTGAGGCTGGCCTTGACCGTTTGATCCTCCTATCTTAGCCTCCAAAGTACTAGGATTACAGGGGTGCGCCACCATGCCCAGTGCCCATTTTTTTTTTTTTTTGCGGTACCGGGGATTGAACCCAGGGGCGTTCTACCTCCACGCTACACCCCCGGCCCTAATTTTTTTTTATACTTTGTTTTTGAAACTGGGTCTCAGGAAGTTGCAGAGGGCCTCACTAGGTAGAGAGAGAGAGAGAGAGAGAGAGAGAGAGAGAGAGAGAGAGCGCTGAGGCTGGCCGTGAACCCGGATCCTCTGGTCTCTGCCTCCCAAAGTACTGGGATTACAAGTGTGCGCCACCACGCCCGGCGTTCCCACTGTCCATTTTTAAAAGCTGTATGATTTGGGGCAGAACCTCCCTTGGCCTCCCTTTTTACATTTAGATAATATGAAATTCAATGTTAAAAGGTAATAACCTGTACTGAAGTGTTTTCATAAGCTGGAAAGGATCAATTATGTTGTACAGCAAAAAAATGTGTGGCTTACAGAGCAGAACAAAATATAGGTTCAAACTCTAGTTCTACCACTTCCAGTTTGGGTGTTCTCTGGCAGCTTGCATGATCTCGTTAATCCTCAATTTACCCAGATGTTAAATGGGTTTAGTATTGATACAAACCTAGAAGCCTATTCGAGGATTAGATGGGATTAAACATTAAAGAGTATATCCTTGTACCTTGGACCTAAGAAATAATGCATATTGACTGCTGCTCCAGTATTATGCTATTTATTTATTTATTTGTTTATTTATTTTGTGATACTGGGGATTGAACCCAGAGGCAGTCTACCTCTGAGCTACACCCTCAGTCCTATTTTATTTTATATTTTTATTTTGAAACAGGGTCTCACTAAGCTGTGGAGGGCCTTGCTAAGTAGCTGGGGCTGGCTGCAAACCTGTGATCCTCCTGTCTCGGCCTACGAAGTACTGGGATTACAGGCATGCGCCACCACGCCTGATTATTATGCTACTTTAATTACATGATTATCCTCATCATGATTATTACAAGTCCTAGGTTTGCCACTTGTTAGCTGAATGACCTTGGGAAGGTTACTTTCCTTCCTGAGTCCTGGTCCCCTCAGCTACCAAATATGGACCAAGACACCAAAATCTCGTGATCCTCCAGAATTTAATTAAAGTGTGTAAATCCATGGGCTGATGTGTTTTAGACGCTCAAGGCATGCAATTTTCATTGTCCCCCTTTTGTGAGGTGAGAGACGTGAGCTTCTTTTCTGCAGTATTCTTTCTAAATCCGAAGGAAGCATGCTTAACCATTTAATTTTAAATCAGGGTGGAAAGCTCAAGCCAGTTGAGAAGAGCAAACTTTCTGGGCCCTGGCGCTGGGCTGACTTCCCTTGGGAGTTGCCTCTGCTGAATAACATCCATGAGGCCCCTCTGGGTTTGGGGTTTTATTCTGTTGATTCTTAAGCATCTCTTTCCCTGGCTCTCTGTGTACCATAATGTAATTTGTGGGAAGCAACTCGGTCAATTCAGGACTTCATTTTCAAAAGTTCCCATGTAGAACTCCAGCTTTCAAGGGGATGAGACCCATAGCCCATGTTCTGTGGGATTGAGAAACTATGTTATAGGGTCCCCCAGAGTCCTCCAAGCCACATATACACATTTAGCATCTGTGGGATGCAATGAGATGCCGCAGGTTTTTACTGAGTTGTTAACTTGCTGGGTGGTTTAGGGTTAGTGCCTCTCCCAACTACACTGACTGTCCTAAATAAACAGTTAAAAATCTGCCTTCCAGGAGGGTTGACCAGCTCGTTCCGATTTGCCTGGGGGTTTCTACTTTGGGTATTCAAAGTACCATGTTCCTGGTCCCCCTTATCTTGGGCAAGTTAGGACAGAGGGTCACCCTAACTTTCAGTGCAGGCAAATAGTCTTCCTTTTTTAGTTGATGATAAAACAGGAGAAATTTGGGATTAATTGTGGAATTTTTTTTTTTACCAGAAAGGAATGGGGACCCCCAAAGAGACCCTGGACTCCTGCTCTGAGAACTGGGTCTTAAGGAACCCTCTTCCCTCAAAGGACACACGAGGTGGCCCCTTCCTAGGAGGGGTTCTGTAGAAAGTGCTATCTGGAGCTCAGTATGGTGCTGCACGCCTATAATCCCAGTATTTGGGAGACTGAGACAGGAGGATCACAGGTTTGCAACCAGCCTCAGCAACATAGCAAGAAGACTCTTAGCAACCTAGCAAGACTCTGTTTTAAAACAAAACAAAACAAAATTTTTAAAAAGTGCTGCTGTTGTAGCTTGGAGGTAGTACATCCCTGGGTTCAAACCCGAGTACCACACACACGGAAGTCCTATCTGGGATGAATGGTCTGAGGGAACAATCACCCAGCTTCATATGTAATGTCGTAACCATTTTCTCCTGCCCCACGTCTCCCCTTTGAGTGTTCTGGGAGACCTCTGGGGGACAGAGCAGTGCCAAAGTAAATCTGAAGAGAACTGTGTTATCTCTTCAGGGCCAAGAGTCAGAGCAGAAGTCACCCCACCCAACATGTACAAGAAATTGGAGAATAACTTCGACGTAAGCAAGGTCCCGAGTGAGCGGCACTGAAGATAAGCTCCTGGCTTGGCTGATGCACTTGTAGATTCAGATCTTCAGAGAATGAGTGAGAGAAGAGCAAGAACAGCAGCTGACGGCCCCGTGCGCTCAGCACCTGTGGGCACCGCGCTCACCACGCAGGCGCCTCCTCTCACGTCCAACCAGCAACTGCCCCGGAGGGAGGCACCATTGTCACAGGCATCGTGGACGAAAACCTGGGTTCCACAGGTAGCGAAATGACTGGTCTGAGGTTGCACAACAAGCAAGTGACAAGACCAGGACTTGGACTCTGTCATCAGGATACAGAGTCACGCTTTTTGTTTTGTTTTTTATTTTGTTTTGTTTTGGGGAGGAGAGATACTGAGGATTGAAGCCAGGGGCATTCTACTTCCGAGTCACACCTCTAGCCCTGTTTTATTTTGATTTTATTTATGTATTTATTTATTTTGCGGTACCTGGGGTTGAACCCAGGGGCATTCTACCTCCACACTACACCCCCGGCCCTATTTTTTTATACTTTATTTTGAAACCGGGTCTCACGAAGTTGTGGAGGGCCTCACTAGGTAGAGAGAGAGAGAGAGAGAGAGAGACAGGGAGAGAGAGAGAGAGAGCTGAGGCTGGCCGCGAACCCGAATCCTCCGGTCTCTGCCTCCCAAAGTACTGGGATTACAAGCGTGTGCCACCATGCCCGGCTTTATTTTTATTTATTTATTTATTTATTTATTTATTTATTTATTTAATGCAGTACCAGGAATTGAACCCAGGGGCATTCTACCTCCAAACTACACCCCCAGCCCTATTTTTTATTCTTTATTTTGAAACAGGGTCTCACCAAGTTACGGAGGGCCTCACTAAGTAGCTGAAGTTGGCCGCGAACCTGCGATCCTCCTGTCTCAGCCTCCCAAGTACTGGGATTACAAGCGTGTGCCACCACACCCGGCCTATTTTATTTTTATTTTGAAACAGGGTCTCACTAAGTTGCTGAGACGGGCCTTGAACCTGCGATCCTCCTGTCTCAGCCTCCCCAAGTACTGGGATTACAGGAGTGCACCACCACACCCAGCTCAGAGCCAGGTTCTTGACCGCTGTGCTACACTATCTCCCCCTTCGCAGCATAATCGGCCTCACCGGCTGTCCCTGTAGATTTCTACCATGATCTCCTGAAGGCCCTTCCGAGCTGCCTTGCCAGGACGAGCCCAAGCAGTCACTGCTATTTAATGCCGGCTGGGACACACACGCCTGCTAGGAAACACGCAAGACTCAAGTGGAATTACTGTATAGCACGCAGCTTTTCTTTTAGAAAACCTTGAGTTTGCACGTGTCTCAGTGATTATTCGGCAGAAGTTGGGTGCAGCAGTCTCAGCGTCAAGTGGTCTTAGAGGGAGATGAAGAGAGAGCAATGAAGGGTCAGGAGCACTGGAGGCAGAGCCCTGCAGGAGGCAGGAGGCTCTATGCAGGTTGTGGCCCCGGCCCTAGACTCCTCAAGTCTCTAGGAAAGGTGAAACTGTTATGCGTGGAGGCATTGGGACAGCAGAGCAGCCAAAGCTGGCTTGGAGCTGGCTTATAACACCACCCCCAGGAGCATTCCACAGGACCGCACGGGGCTGGTGCTGGGGCTGGGGCTGGAAGCCCTGGGAGGGCTCTGGCTGCAGGCTGAGCTGGGGTGGGGCGGGTGGGGGCAGACTGTGGCCTTGGGAGTCTGAGTCAAGGTCAGTCTAAATCTGCCAGGGGAAGACTGCTCCAACTGGGTCTGGGTCACACATACTCTCGAAGTCCCCGAGCTTAAAAGCTACATGTTTCAAAATCCCAGGCCCTTCTAGTGTGGGGCTCTGAGGCGGGGGGAGCTTAACCTTCAAGAGACTAAGCACCACTAAAAGAACTTCAGGGTGCAAAAATCTGATTCTGCCACAGAGGTCCCTCCCTGCTACCTCAGTTTCCCTACTTGCCCCTGCCCATCCTGCCTTCCCCACCAGCCAAAGAATGTTGACCAGTTTATCCAATGTCTGGGGCTTGTCAGCTCCCAGAACCAGTGTGAAGTAGAAGAGTGAGGCGGAAGGCCCGACTTCCCCAACCGGAAGTGAGAATGGAAGTCAGCCAGTGCTGGCAGTATGTGGCCGAGTGCTGGGAGACGCTCACCTCCAGCTCTAAAATTCTAGAGTCTTCCATGAGCTGTGAGGTGCTTTCTTTACCTTTGTGGCAGAATGTTCTCCACCGGGACAGTGTAGACTGCTCTGAGTCTTCACACCTGTGTCTGGGGACTGTTCTACAAAATTCTATAAAAGTTTTCACCAACAGCAACAAGTCCCTGCTGGGTCTGGTCATTGGTGACAGCCTCTTTATCTAAACAGAAGGGGACCGTGTTGCTTTTGAACACGCCATCTTCACAAAGTAACATGTTAGGCTGCAAATCTGGACTCCCCTCCCTTCTTTCTTTCCTTTTTTTTTTTTTTCTTGCTAATTGGCAGAAAACTAATGAACGAGGCACTGCCTGAGCAGATGCTCCTCGTGGAAAAAGGCAGAATTGGAGTTTTTCTTGCCTTTAAAAAAATTTTTTTTTGAACACATCAAGAAGGCAGTAACATGTGGCAGGTCAGAAATTAAGAGAAGGTAACAGTACAGATTGTAAAGAACACAAAGGAGTTGGGGTATGTGTGTTTGTATGTGTGTGTGTGTGTGTGTGTGTGCGTGCGTGCGTGCGTGTGTGTGTGTGTGTTTCTCTTTTGTTTTAACTTCCTTTGCATCTTTTTTTTAAAGCTCATATTCGGCTGTAGCTCATAATTAGCAGCTAGGCCTCTGGGACCTAATTAACCAATTCAATTAACAAAAAAAGCACACAAGTCACCCTGACATTTGTCAGCCATTAGGAGGGATGTCAGACTGGCAGTTTCAGCCGACACATTAATGGTGATTAGCTCATTTGTGACTCACTTTTCCTCCGTGATCCTCCAGGACAGGCGGCCTCTGGCCCACACTGCCCGGAGCTGCAGGGTCAGCAGCTTGACCTTCAGAGGTCACTAGGCGCTCTCTCCCAACTCTCCCACTGGGCCAAGGGGCCCCCTTCCAACCTCAGATGAGACATGCCTGTACTTCTGTCAAGGTCCCACGAAAAGTCCCTTCGGATAAGCTCGATAATCTTGCTATTTCTCCAGGGATGAGAATTCAGCAAAGCTTTCTTTATTAGGGAAGAAGCCTTTTAAATTTTATTACCATTATTACTTGGGGCCTGTTGGTTCCCACGTTTACTCCCTTCGCTCAGCAGGGTGGCTGCAGTCGGCGCTGCTAGCAGTTTCTTGGTCCGGGCACTGTCTTTGTTCTTGGAGTTGATTAACTCCAGTATCTTCTATGATACACACAGGTATTTATATAGTGCCTTGGCTATCTTTGCCTCTGATCTCCCTTAATTTAACTCCACTTCCCCAGAAGCCTTGATTTACTAATAAGCAAGGAAGCCTAGGTAAATAAAAGGCTCAGGCATGTGGGCTGAGAGATAAAGGGAAAGGTGGTAAAGTCCTGAAGTACCAGGGACCTGGCGGAACATCTGGTGGATTCTTTCCCTTTACCTGTGTCAGGCTCCAGGGAAGCTTCCAAGGGTTTATTTTGCTGGCCGGAAGAAACAGCAGTCCCTGGCTATCATTTAGCGATTGTGCTTGGTTGCATGTAGCAGAAAGCTGCAGGAGAGGTGACTTCAACGCATGTTCTCACCTGACAAGAGGTCCCAAGGGAGACAACAAAGGTGCTCCACAACTTGCCAATACCTCCGGCTCCCTCTGTCCTCTGTCCCACTTACCTTGGAACGTGAAGAGACTATCCTACTGGTTGCAAAATGGCGGCTCCCAAGTTTCCAGGCATTGTGCCTACATTCCAGGAAGGAAGAAGAGGGCAGGGGACAAGACAAAAGCTTTGTGAAACCTGCCTTTTTCTTTAAGTGCAGGAAATAGTAGCTTTCTAGGAAGCTCTACCCAGCAGGGGTCTGCTTTTGATAGACCAGAGCGATGTTGTATGATCACCCCTACTCCAGGGGACACTGGGAAATTGGATTATTCTTGGATGGGTACATTGCTGGCCTGAAAAATAATTGGGATTCTATTGGTAAGGAGGAAGGGTTGGAACCAGGCATGGTGGCGCATGCCTGTAATCCCAGTACTTGGGAAGCTGAGACAAGAGGATCCCAGATTTGAGACTAGCCTCAGCAACTTAGTGATATTCTCAGCAACCTGGGGAGACCCTGTTTTAAAACAAAAAATAAAAAAGTCTGGGGATATAGTTCGAGGTAGAATGACCCTGGGTTCAATCCCTATTAAAACACACACATACACACACACACACACGAATAGACATTAGTAAACCAGCAACATCTACCACATGCATTTACTGAGTACCAAGAAAGGAGACATATTTTCCTTGCAAGAACCCTGTAGGGAGGTACTCCTATTTGACAAGAGACCAGGGATGCTCGGGGTGGTTAACTAGTATGCCTAACGTTAAGCTGTTGGTTAACGATGTGTGATGATGGTACTTCAGATGTGCCGAATTCAAAGTGTGGTTTTGTTGTTGTTATTTGTTTGTTTTTGTGACACTGGGGATTGAACCCAGGGGTGTTCTACCTCTGAGCTACACCCCCAGCTCTAATTTTTATTTTGAAACAGGGTCTCACTAAGTTGCAGAGGCCCTTCCTTAGTTTCGTAGGTTGGCCATAAACCTGCGATCCTCCTGTCTCAGCCTCCCAAGTACTGGGATTATGGGCATGTATCACCACACCTGGCTTGTTATTTGTTTTAAAAAATATTTATTTATTTATTTTGATACACAGGTCATGCTATGTTACCCAGGCTGGCCTCAAACTCACGATCCTCCTGCCTCAGTCACCCATGTAACTGAGATTGCAGGCTCCCACCACCCCACCAGGCTCGTGAAGCCTGTTTTTATTTTCTCCCACTAGCACCCCAGTACACTAGCCATGAATTCTTGAACAGTTGCTCAGTAGCCACAGAGCAGGCATCCCCAATGATCAAGATTTTTCCCACACGAAAAGGTGGGCTGAAAAACACAGAAGTCACTCTTGCCCGTCCAGCCTGCTTGTGTCGCTGGTCTGGTTCCGAGCCACGTGCTAACAACACGCATACGGGTCTCATTTCTCCCAGAGCTCGCCCAAATGAGTCTCCAGAGAAATCTTGCTGGCCACCCTCTGCCCCTTCCTGCCAGCTTGCAACCCCTGTGCGCACACAAAGTGGACCCATTCAAGCTGGAGACACCCTGGACCGTGCAATTAGGCTGGAAGAGAAAACGGGCCCGGTTTCAAAAGGTGACTCCCTACCATTTTGAAATAAGACTTCATTAATTGCTGGCCCCTATTGATTCATTACCATGAGACAGCCTGGACTGCTTGCCTGAAACATAACCTTTCTCAACAGAGGGAGCCGGACATTCTTTGCAGGTAATCTACAGGGCCCAACAGCAACTATCTAGAATCGAGACTATTCATGCATGAACAATATAGCAGCGCCTTATTGTTACGCCCATTGTTCCCTCACAAAGAGCAACGAGCAGGTTAAATCTATTTTAGCTGAGAAGGCGCTACAGAAATCCTAGGTACTGCGCATTTGATACTGATCACAGAGTCGCATCAGGGAACAGCCACTGAAAGGAGAAAGTCATTTTTTATTTCTGAACTTTAGAGGAGACAAGCTCTTCTCTGCTTTGGCTCCCCAGGACCTAGGCCTCGAAGTGGGAGTGGGGATTTTGTTTTGTTTTTAATGACACTCAATGAGAGTTTTTTTGGGGGGGAGAGGAGGGCGCAGGGAGCGAAAAAAGAAAAGGTATTAAAGGTATCACACAATGTCACATGCAGGCAACATATGTGAACCCTGGATTTGTTCGATTTTAAAAACACGTTCAGGTGGGGGGTGGGGATGGAGTCTGCGAGCTGTGAATTATAATTAAGGGCGTGCATGCGGCTCAAGGGTTGGTAGGGCCTAAATGGTACCATTTGGAGCAACGGATCTAGTGTAGAAAACAGGAACTTGATCCGCTCAGGTTTGCCTCTGTTCCACCAGGCTGAGGGAGGACCAGTGGCTTGATTCACCCTCCTTCTCCAAAGGCGAGCCCATCACACAAGGGGTCCTTTCCAGGCTTGTATGATGTCCAGTGTGCGTAGGGCTGGGAGGAGCTGGACAGACCCCTGAGCACAGTTGGGTAGAGAAGGGACTGATATTCAGTCAATATTCAGTCTAGACTTCATCTTATGGCAGCAGAGACAGGATCAGGGAGGAGAGGTGGCTTGCCCTACTAGATAATGCTGAGGTTTAGAAACCAACCCACAGATCTCCATCCTCCACGGTAATTTCCAACAAGAAGCATGGTGCCGAACTGAGGCTGGGCAGACAGTGGCAATTTAACCTGGTGAGGGTGGGGTGGGAATATCCAACATATTTCACAACTAGTCTAGCACAGGCATTCCTAGATCAGACAAGGGCACGGAGCAATCAGAATGGACACGAGGCCACCACTACGAACCACGAGCTACGAACCACCACTCACGTCTCACCAAGCCTGATGCTGATGGTCAGGCCTGCTCTGGACTTCAGTGAAACTATTATGGCCCACGGCAAGAGGGAGCCTGTGGGGGAAACTTCTTCACCTTCTTCACAGGTGGAAGGAAGGAGCAGCCGACAGCAGCCCGTTTGTTGACTGATGTGGCAGGAGATGGAATTGGGAAAGTGGGTATTTCCATTAGTTGCCCAAAGTGATTCATTCCACGAAGACCCATCAAATGAGAAAAGTAAGGGCTATTCATGTAGAGCTTGCTACTCAAAGCTGTCAGCCAGTCACTTGTGTTTGACAGAGACACACAGGCAGGTAGAGGAGGCAGCTTTTTGCAGGGAAAGGAAGCCTTGGGTACCCCAGGTGGAGGCCGTCGGCCTGGGGAGCTGAGGGTGGGTCAGCCAGGAGCGGGCATCCCACATGATGGGCTATGCACCCATGTTGGACTTTCTCTGATTTGTCCTGAGTTGGAAGTAGTGACAACAATTACGGAAGTTGTCAGTTATTAATCAAGTCCTGGCTATTTGGGGCCCCTGGTTGCAGAAGTGATTATTTAGCTTCCTGGGTTGTCACTGGAGATAGTAGTCTGGCTTCCTGCAAGCCTGATTTACAGCAGATGTTCAAAAAGAACCACAATTTGGAATACTTCATCTCATTGCATCAGAAATTATCTTTTTCACTGGATTCTGGTTTCCCAGGTTGTTTATTGTAGATAAGAAGTTGCTACAGGCTGCGGGTCCAAGTCCTACTTTTAGATATGGTCTGGCCACTGTCTGTTGGTATATTCAGCCCCTCAGATGCCCTAAGTCAGACCTACATAGCCAGAGCCCTCAGCCTGCAGGTTGTCCCTAGCTTGGTTCAGTCCTTCTTCTCCTTGGGAAATGTGAAAGTGATTATGTAGATCGGCCTTGGTGTGCCTCCTTCATAACCACAACCCACTCCCCAGGGACTCGCGTGGGTGTGCTCAACCACAAAGTGGCCCTGCAGCTTGAAGTTGAAGCTGGCCACTGCATGCAGGAATCACCATGTCACTTCCTGAGCCACCTAACGAGACAAGGGCGCTCTGGGGATCCTCATCTGCCTCCCTTCTTCCGCCCATCTTCCTGTACCTTCCAGAGTCGCTGTCCGTGGTGGGGAAATCTCATGCTTTGTGCGCACTTCCCAGAGTCTTGGTCTAATACTAGGCACTAATATTCTCACCCACCATGTGATAACGTGTGTGTTTAGTTCTGTACAATTTTGTTGCACCTGTAGATTCATGTTGCAAAAATATAAAATCATTCCTTAGCCGGGCGTGGTGGCGTACACTTGTAATCCCAGTACTTGGGCGGCTGAGACCGGAGGATCTGGGTTCTTGGCCAGCCTCAGCGACTTAGTGAGGCCCTCTGCAACTTAGTGAGACCCTGTTTCAAAATAAAGAATAAAAACTAGGGCTGGGGGTATATCCTGGAAGTAGAATGCCCCTGGGTTCAATCCCCAGTACTGCAAATAAATAAATAAATAAATAAATAAATAAATAAATAAATAAATTGTTCCATCACTACAAGGACCCCTCCTGTTGACTTTTTTTTTTTTTTTTTT